>JAZHYW010000947.1:0-45370 GCA_037355805.1 Ixodes ricinus
TTTTATTTGATGAGGGGTTCACCCGCTATGGAGTTGTGCTCCTGAGACGGGAGGGGAAGGGTTGTGAGGAGTGAGGGGGATTTCATGATGATGGTAGCGACGTCTTAGATGAGGCTATGTACACCCGACTCCCTGATATACTGTATCAAGGAGTCTAGGATGGCTTTCCTGTGCTGAGGAGTGCCCGCTGGATTGGTCCACTCCTCGAGCGTCGTAGGCTTGTCTGCGCCCTGGATCTTGTCCAGAGCATCATTTCTGTGATGCTCGAGGCCCTTACAGGCCCAGAGCATGTGCTGCAATGTTGCCTCGGCTCCTTCAGAGCAGCTCGTGCAGGTTGGGTCCATATCTTCTTTCAGGCCAAAAAATACTAGTTTGGATGGTGTAAGTGCAGTATTCGTCCTTATTCTTCGAATCCTGACGGTTTCCCACCGACTGTATCCTGCCAGTATGTTGCTCTCTGTCGGCGGAAGCTGGCTGCGGAGGTAGGCCTTTCTCTCCAGTTTGGCGAGTTCGGCCCGTTCCTCCGGGTCCATTGCTTCCGCCTTCGTCTTCTCCCGAGAGGTTGAGCCTGGCGCGGAGTGAGTGCTACAGGCTGTCTCCGCTGCGGCTCGGTGTGCCCTCTCGTTCCCGGGTATGCCACTGTGTCCGGGTAGCCACTCGATTGTAAGTACGGTGCCTCTTGTGCGGAGCTCCACTGCCACTTTCTTTATTTGCTTTACCGTGCGACTCTTTGTTCTGCTGCATCGGCACGCACGTATTGATTCTTGCGAGTCCGTAAAAATTCGTGCTTTGCCTGGCTGAGTCTGTTTTTTGAGCACGTCTTTCACCGCCGCCAAGATAGCCCTCAGTTCCGCCTCTCTGATAGAGGTCCCCTCGGAAAGTATTTCGGTGCTCTCTTCATTTCTTCGTGGGTCGTACCATGACGTAGTTGCGGCGTTCTCCGTCTTGGCGGCGTCCGTGTACCGCAACTCATCCTCTGTCGCGTGCGTTTCGCACCAGCTTGCGTGTAGTCTGGCCGCTCGAGCCCGCTTCCCTTGGTTGAGAGTCTTCGGCATGGGTTTGTGGTCGGTGATGGTGTTATCTTGCCATGGAGGCTGCGGTTCCTCTAGCGGGGGCCTGTCTCGCATGTCGTATCCTAGAATTGTTAGGAGCTTGCGTCCGTGCTCTGTTCTCTCGAGCCGTTGAAATTGGGCAATGTTTTGAACCTCGGCACGTTCTTCGATAGTGTTCATCTGGGCTTCTTTCTTCAGGTCTTCTATAGCTGTGTATTTTGGAAGGCCTGTGACTACCCTCATCAATTGGTAGTTCAACCTTTCAAGTTGCTTCCAGTGTTGTCTGGTCAGATTGAGCCAGTTGCAGCTGTACAATGCCTTGGGTGTGAGTACTGCCTCCGTTAAGATCCTGAGGGTTTTCTCGTCAGCGCCCCAGGACTTACTCGTGATCTTTCGGATGAGCTTGAGACCTTGTGCCCACCACTTCTGTAGCTCGGGTATCCACCTCGTGGTGCGGGCCGTCTCCTCGAAGGTGACTCCTAGTATCTTGATGTGCGGGCGTCTACTTATTTCCTGTCCATTGATCTCTAGTCGTATCAGGTCGGCTATTCCTTTCCTATGGTCCCTTGGTCTGGCCACAACCATGTACTGTGTTTTATCCGGTGATGGCTCCATCCCAACTTCAGAGAGATATCGAGCGACCTCATCTATACCTTCTTGCATCGTCTGTTCTTGGTCTCCCAAGGAGCCTCCGCGTGTCCAGAGCGTGACATCGTCTGCATATATGGTGAAGCCCAAACCATCGATATTCTGAAGCCTGGTAGGCAAGTCTGCCATCACCATATTGAAGAGTGTCGGTGAGATCACTGCTCCTTGCGGTACTCCCCTGCAGTTCGGGGTGTCGGGTCCTTTAGTGTTACCGATCTTCACTTGGAACCTTCTGTCCCGCAGAAAGTCTTGTATGAAGGCCAGGGATTTTCCTTGGATTCCGCACCTCCTAGCTCCTTTTATGACTGCCCAGTGTGGGACGGCATCGAAGGCCTTTTTAATGTCCAGGGCGACAACGAGGCGTGGGTCTTGCTGCTTCTTGTTGGCCATGACGTCCTCGTAGAGGAGCTTGAGGCTGTCCTGTGTTCCCATCGCCTCCCTGAAACCCGTTTGTCTGGGATCGAGCTTGTTGTGAGTTTCCAAGTACCACTGTATTCTTCGGAGAACAATTTTTTCCATTGTTTTGCAAATGTTCGATGTAAGTGAGACCGGTCTTAGATTCTCAATTCTGTCTTGGAGCTTCCCTGGTTTGGGGATGGGCGTTACCCACGAGAGTTTCCATTGTCTCGGTAGCGCTCCGGAGTTCCAAACTTCGTTATACCTGTCCAGAAGTTTTTGTTTGGCTTCTTCAGGGAGATTCCTTAGGGCTTGGTACGTAATGCCGTCGGGACCCGGTGCGCTGCCGGTGTTGGCCGTGTATAAGGCTTCCAACAGTTCTCCCATGTTAAGCTGGTCCTCCATCCCAGGTTCTGCTGGTGCCTCAACGGTGTGGGTACTTTCGGATGTTTTGCTAGTCCTCGGCGGTGCTGCGCTGACTTGTGGAAAGAAAAGTTCGCCTGCCCTGACTGCCATTTCTTCTTCGGTTATGTTTAGCCGGAGGGCTAAGTTTTGTGCCGCATTCCTTGCCTTGCGCCTTTTACCGTCCATGCCTCTGTAGGTCCTCCAGGCTTTCCCTAGGCCGGTCTTCTCATTGAAGGATCCGCAGTGCGCCCTCCATCTCGTCCTGCCGAGCTCCTTGGAATACCTGGTGGCTTTGGCTGTGGCTATATTGAGTTTAATTTTTTGCGGTGTCGTTCTAACTTTTCTGTATTTCTGTAGGGCTTGGAGCCGGCTAGCCCAAAGGTTTAACAGATGTGTGTCTGGCGTGGGGCTCCCGCGTTTCACCGAGATTTGCGTCTTCGACCTTGTGAGCGCCTCTTGTATGCAGACCTCGATATCCCTGTCGTTCCCTATATTTTGGGTCACAATCTCTCTGAAGCGATCCCACTTGATGATAGGTCTCACCTCTCGGCCTTTCCTTCCTGCGCAGTGTGCTACCTTCAACTCGATGGGGTAGTGGTCGCTGCCCAACGTGTCCCTCCATGGCTTCCACTTGAGGGTCAGGTCCCCCGTGGTCCACGTGAGATCCGGTGTGGTATCTTTCTGTCTCTGCTGCTTAGCAAGCCTCGTCTTCACTCCAGTTTCATTTTGAAGCTCCAGGCCTTCCTTTCTCATGGCTTCCAGCAGTTCCCTGCCCTTTTTCGTATTTGTTGCGTACCCCCATCTTTTGTGTGGGGCATTGAAGTCCCCGGCCACAATCAGTGGGTCCCCGTCGGCTAATTCAACTAGGCCGCGGATCCAACTTGCCGTCTCTCCGTCCTTTGGTTTGGCTCTGGGTCTGATGTATATAGAGGCGAGTACCATCTTGAGCCCGCCATGTCTGACTCTCGCTGCGACGACCTCTCTGTCGGTAGAGCATAGCGCGGAGGTGTCAAGCTGCGCCTGTGGTAGATGCCGAAGAACTCCGATAGCCGCCCATCCCTTCCGAGTCACCGGGTTCCTCTCCCAGGGGCTTGGGACGGTCTCGATGGTAGGCGTTAAGTAAAAGTTATAGCAGGGTAGGGTCATGTTCGGGCTTCTCGTTTCTTGAAGTAATAAAAATTCTGGTGGCGCTTGTCGTTCGAAGCGCAGTTTAAGTTCCGCACTTCTTGCCGTAAACGTGCTGCAGTTCCATTGTACGATGCGGGTCAGATCCGTCTTTGTTCGTCCGGTCGTCATTCTTCTACCGTCGTTCATGTCTCAGTTCTGCTATCTCTTTCTTGATTTCGCCTAGTGTCTGAAAGATCATCTTGAAGCCAAGTGACATCTCCTCTCGAAGTTTGTTGTGCTCAGTTTCTGCGTCGAAGGGTGATTTGAGTGGTCCTGTTGCCGGAACCTGAGTTGCCCTCGGTTGGGCCCATTCGGGCATCCAGGCCAGACACTTGCCCTGCTCTTCGTGAATCATTCCTTGCGTTGATCCTTGCTTGGCTTCGACCCTGGGCTGTTCTGCAGGTGACCTGCGATTGTCCGTGGCTGCCGCGGCATAGCTCTCTCTTGGTTGGTGTGTTAGTGGCTGCTTTCGTGGTTTCGTTTTCTCGGGTATCTTCCTTTTCGGACACGCATTACTAGTGGCAACATGATGCCCCTCGCAGTTTCGGCACTTGGGTTCCCTGTTGCATTGTTCCATATCTTCCTCGTGTGTGTAGCCGCAATGGCCGCATCTGCTTTCTTTGATAGGGCATACATCGCTCTTGTGACCGATTCCATGGCAATTGTAACATACGACGGGCCGGGGACGGTACGGCCTCACAGTGAAGATCTCTCTGCTGAACATTACGTTCTTTGGTAGCCTAGTGCCCTCGAACGTGATGACGACCGCGTTGCTAGTTTTGCCCATAAGTCTTGCGAAGACGATCTTCGCGGTTCGACATACCAGGTCTGGGATGAGTGTTTCTGGGGTTTCAGCGCTGTTGTCTCCATGCAGGTAGATAACCCCGCGCACTTGATTGTGGCCCATTGCCTTGTAGGGTTTCAGGGCGTATGAATCTTTGTCTTTCTTCACTTCCGTCACCTGGAGTAGTTTTTCTGTTATCTTTTCGTCCCTGGTGGTGAGCGCGATAGTATTAGCTCTGGGCTGAATTTGAATCTTGTAGTCTTCGGATTCTGTGATTCCCGCCTCTGCTACGGCTCGCCTAATTTCCCTCGCTGTAAAGTTCTTAACGTTCTCTTTGCAGATGGGCTTTAGAACGACGGTTTGCACGGACGCCTGAGTTTCCTGCGTGTTTTCCGCAGCTGTTATGTCGTCCGATTCTACATTTGTCCACTTCGGACGTTTCCTCCTGCGCTTATTCGCGACTAGGTGATCGATGTCGTCTCCGGCATTCTCTCCCATCATGACAGTACCAGTGCCGTCAGGCTGAGCTTTGCTTTCCATAGGAGAGGGCTTTCTCAAATTTTGAGATTCTTTCAGCGTCGGAAACTCGTGGAAAAAACAAGAGCTCACCTCTTCGTTCGCGGCGCCCTGCGGACTTGAGCTTCTGGTTAGGTTCAATGTCCCTTGAGCGTAATTAACTAGAAGTCCAGTTATCAGCTTTCCGATGTCTTCCTTGGCAATTCCCAAATGCATGAGAAGTCCGGTGTCAAGTTTGATATCGATGGTCGTGACGTTGGGCGTGGGCAGCTGCGTCACATCTGTTGAGGTCTGGGGGCCGCCGGTGCCAGAGGTTAGGCTTACCACGGTATCCATGTTCTCAATTTCCAAATTCGCCGAAATTGACCCCGTGGGGTTCAAAATCGCTGGACGGGGGGTCCCTTGGTGGTCCATGGCATTGTCCTCGTTGATTGGAGTTGTGTCCGGGGGCTAGCACCCCCAAACAGGATACAGATATCGCTTTCAGCGGAGCGCTAAGAAAACACGTCTGCCCTCGTTGCAAGTCGAAAACGATATCGTCAGCTTTCGTCCTCTTGTGTGTTTCTTTCGTTTTGAGTCAATGTACCTTTTCTTGCCGAGAATTTTTTTTTCATACGATTTTTTTCGGACATGTTTTTAGGGGCCTTCTTTCTAGGCGTGCACGCCGGTATTTGCCAGCGAGGCGTCAAAACTGTGAGACGCCGCTGCAAGGTCTCCAACGATCTCCTGAAAACACGTTTTCTTCAGTTGAAGTGGATGTTATCCTGAGTTCCATTCATCCGTATCCTCTGTACGTTAATTAATGATACTGGCGTCTTAATTTTACTCTACTTCTGCCCAGATATCTGCCGACGAACGCAGGCCTGCATCGTCTGCTTCCCGAGTTTGGGATTGCGTACTGCGCGTCGAAATCATCTGCCATATGTTCAGATATAAAAACGATTGAGACCGGATAGTTCCAGCAAATTCCAGAAAGTTAGAGCACGATATTAAAGAAGAAATATATATATATATATATATATATATATATATATATATATATATTGTTACGGTTTTAATTTACAGAAGGACGTCCATAACCAAATTAGACCAGATTAGAAGTGTCTGTCACGTGCCGCCTGCACGCACCTCGTCTTCGTCTTCCGTGGTTCCCGGCACGCGCCTCAGCACGCCGCTACACTATTCCCCCTAAGGACTTGTTTTCTTGGAGGGGTGATTTCTGGATCGTTTTCCTGCTACACAACCTCGCCCCATTGCTGTAGTGTTAGACAGTCTACTTGTACTTGTTTGTTTCGAAAAGTTTAGGTTGAGTGATGTCCTTTCAGCATGCAGATTCTTGACGGGAAAGTTCGTGCTCATTTGCACACACTCTAAAGTTCAGGCCAACATCACAGTCTGCCTGCAGCACCAAAGTCCAGCACGTTAGCGCTTTTGGAAGATTGATGCGCAGAGTCCTGATACCAGGGGGTCAGGTGGTTCCCTTATTATCACCCCTGGCGACATGTCGGAGAACAAATCTTATGCAGGCACAGAACATGTCGGTGCCGAAATTCACAGCACATTTGCGCCTTTTGAAAAGTTAACGCCGACAACGATATGCACCGGCATTGCCTAATACAGGAGACACCATGACTTTTCGTGAATGCCTTCAACCGCAAAACTGCCACAACCTGTCCGAAAACCATTCAAGCCTAGCGCGCACTTACGCGCTTTTGTGGCGTGGGCTCCCGGGAGACCGTGACAATCGGCTAGCATAACTTCAGTGATGGAACATGGCGAAGGAAGCTGGTCTGGTCGGTGGTAATCCAGGCAGGGCCGCGCCCCTCCACGATTGCTGACACTCGCATGGAGAATGTCATTGCGGCTTGTAAAACGATGTCTTGGGCCGTCAGGAGAAATGCCGGGAATCCCACTTCTGACACCAAATGTTACGGTTTTAATTTACAGAAGGACGTCCATAACCGAATTAGACCAGATTAGAAGTGTCTGTCACGTGCCGCCTGCACGCGCTTCGTCTTCGTCTTCCGTGGTTCCCGGCACGCGCCTCAGCAGCACCGCTACATATATATATATATATATATATAATATATATATATATATATATATATATATATATATATATATATATATATATATATATATATATTGTAGCGGCGTGCTGAGGCGCGTGCCAGAACCCACCGAGGACAAAGACGAAGCGCGTGCAGACGGCGCGTGACGACACTTCTAATCTGGTCTAATTTGGCTATGGACGTCCTCTTGTAAATTAAAAACGTAACATTTGGTGTCAGAAGTGGGATTTCTGGTACGGCACCTTATGCAACCCGGAAGGCACCCTGTCAGGATGGAACTCCTCTGCGACGTGGTCGGCACCGGCGTCTCATGGAGCCATATGATCACGGATGGATTACCTGATGTCGCAAATCGTCCTGCCGCACCTTCCACGGACAAGTCGTCAGTTCGCCATGATGTCCACGACTATTTTGTGGCCGTGAAATGAAGATCCTGCGTCGACCGATGGCCACTTTTGCATCCCAGACCTTCAAGCAATCAAGGCGCGTAAGTGCGCGCTGGTCTTGAAATCTTTGACGGTCGTTGTGGCCATTCAGCGTATGAGGTCATAAGTGGCAATCTTCTAAAAAAGTTCCAGCTTCTTCTGGGTTTCGGAGTCACCGGCGCATTTAATTTTCGGTGTCCATTTCAAAATGCGCAAATGTGCAGTGTTATTTTACACCGGTATGATCTGTGCCGGCATCGGAGTCCTGATCAGACATTTCATCAGGAGTGACGAAAATAGAAGCTAGCGGTGGCCAAGTGACAAGTCCCCGGGCATCAACTTCAAGAAGCGCCAATGTGCTGGATTTTGGTGTTCCGGAGGAACTGTGACGTTGGCGTGAATTTTGTGAGCGTGCAGAAGAGCATCGGCAACGACACCTGCGAAAAGAACTGTCTATCTCTAATGGAACGTGGCGAGGTTGTTTAGCAGAATGAGCCAACCTAGAAAAAAACATCACTAAAAAAACTCAGAGGGGAAATAGTGTAGCGGTGCTGCTGAGGCGCGTGCCAGAACCCACCGAGGACAAAGACGAAGCGCGTGCAGACGGCGCGTGACACACTTCTAATTTGGTCTGATTTGGCTATGGACGTCCTCTTGTAAATTATAAACGTAACAATATATATATATATATATATATATATATATATATTCCAAAATAAGTACTTTTCTTGGAGTTTAACAGCTTCTTTATTCAAACTATTTTAGTAAATATCCTAGGCATTAAAAATCTGCCGGGTCTCCTTTGGAATGACCCTCTCGTTATTCGGCAAGGTCCATGCGTGGAGTTGTAGCAATTGCCAGGGACTCCGGAAGTAGATTTTGACTGGGGGGGCTGAAGTTAAGCATTTTGTTTTTGTATATTTTATTATAGGAGACAAGGGCTGGAGCCGAATATCTGTCGTTTCATTTTTGCTTATTGTTTATTAAAAAATCAAATATTATTTGCATGAAGTTCCTTACTTAGCATGTGCAATCACTTTTCCTTCCTGCTTTATAACAAGGGCAGGAAGGTCTAGTGGCTCGTATGCAATACAATTCCGGATCGGAAATGCCAACGCGTAGAAAGCAATATTGCGTTTTGCGCATGCACTTTCCGACCCTCAAAGCTTTTACGTAGGATCCACTAAAAACTCTCTGATATCGTGAAAATGCTTATGCATAGTGCTTCAGACAAATTAAAAATTCCTACAAGGGTACAGAGCATTGCAAAATTGAGATTGCGGAGAATCACGTTTATTATTCTTGAAATGTCATCCAAGAAGGCATCCACGCTATGAAATTAATGAGTAAGCCAATATAATAACATATATACAATGACATTTTGATACGTATTTTGAAAATGTGCACAAAAGCGTGATGATGGAAACAGACCCATAAAGAGGCCCCAAAAGCCATGTGTGTTGATCGTCTCGAGGAAAACCAAAAATCGCCGTTCGCTCAGCAGTCCTGGAGACAAATTCCTTGATGATGTCGTCCAAGTTGAGCTCGACGATATAATTCGGCGTAGGGCACTAAATAAACGCTCCCCCGAAGCGACAGATGCAGCCACAGAATGAACAAGTTTCATATATCTTACGACCTGGTTCAGCAGGTCACGAATTTCGTCGGATTTCGCCTGCAGTGTCCTCAATATGGCGTCAATTTTGAGGGAATCAAGGGTGCATAAAAGAGCCGGCTAAAGTAAAAACTGCGTAGAGTCAGGCCAGATCAGAATCACATGCATGCAGCTCCTAGGGCCTGTTTCAGGTCATCTGTTGTGAACTGTCTTCCCCCGGCAGCGTTAATCAAAATGCTCTCTAGTTTCACTAGCTGCTTCATACCAGGCTATTCAAACTGCCGTTGAGTTTCACTCAGAGTGCAGTCTACAGCCGCAAAGTACTCCTTCCGTAACGATGCCTTGCAATCAAGTACAACTGGCGGAGAAGGTTTGTTGCTCATTTCAAGCCTTTTGGAGGTTTTCTCGGCCTTGCGCTGCCAGGGTCCTTCAAACCTAGCCGCATTGCAGTTGAGCTCGCGCAGCCCCACAACTCTTCAAACGCGACTTCAGACCGCAGACGGGACATTGCCTCGCAGAGTGTCTTTGCAGCCCCTTTGATACCTGCGGCGCGAAACGTTGAACGTTGCAGTACTCCTTGCAAGTTCTTCGCATGAACCGAATAAAGCTTTATAAATGTTTATTTCTAGCCGCGTTTCAAACGTTTTCAGAAGCCTATCATAACCCTTCAAAATGGCCCGGCTGTTGTCTGCAATCGAATATTCTGCTTGTAGCAGCTCGTTCAGTGTCTCCTGAACTCATTGTTTTCAGCGAACCTTTTCATTGACTTCATTCTGACAGTCCACCTTGTTGGGCAAAGCGAAAGAAGGTTATTTGGCGTTGATCCGGCCTCTTCCGCCGCCTCGCTGACTGGACGAATTACAATAGATGAATAAACAGCTTTGCGTTTCTTCGAAGTCGGAGTGGGAGGGCTCAGCCCCACCCTGAGAAATATTGGGGGGGGGGGGGAACTCTGGCCCCCCTGTCCCCCCGGTTCCGGAGTCCCTGGCAATTGCCTCTCCCGAATGCTTTGGAGGAGAGTAGACGCACTCGATTTCTTTTAGATCGAAGACCGTGAAACTCGTCAGTCGATGCGTCCGCGCTCAGCGATACTGTGTATTACATAAGCGTCTGCAAAGAGTACATTCCATTTCTTCGTAGTATTAAAATGAAGTCCCTGAACTGTTTGAAAAAATGTTGCCACCTGTTTCAGGAGAGGGTCAGGATCGGTTTCGTGGGAAGAGAACACGCTGATGCCCAGGTAGACCGTCATTATGACAAAACTGAGAATGAAGCTTATGATCTCCTCAAACCGTTCCTTCACAATGCCGCTGAAGATTAACCAGGCGTTGAAAACTAGAAAAAGATAGTGGGGAAGGTTAGAGGTAACTTACTATCGCGAGGAGAAAAATTAAGATTAGCAGCAGAATGCGATCTGTTAGTGTTCCGATTTTCGAACTGGTTTGAATGCCCTGAATGATTTTTTTATGAGTTACTTCTTCACTTGTGAAACAGTAATCCAAAGGAGGACAGGATGACCATCTAAGTTTTTCCCCAACCAGTGAGCTTTTCTAATGAGCTAAGGAAACAAAAATATACAACTGAGAACAAAGTAGCCATACAATAAAGTAATCAAATAACGGTTGTGAGGGCCAACGGAACATCAAGCTTGATAATATATGGTTGGGTTAGGTTTGGGAAGCTTAAGCTGGGGGGTAGAAAACCTGTCAGAAATCTTTTTAAGCGACCTAAAGCAACACACAATTGTTCCGATCCAATTTTCAGGGACATTTTATGTATTTCAAAGCATTCATTTCGTTAAACAAATTATTTTAAGTGGAATAGTAAATCATATCAGTCTTCATCTGGACGCCTTAATGAGTTTATAAAAGTTTACGATGGTAAGGAATGTATTAATCTGTGAAGTGTACCTTCTAATATTTTCCTCGACATCAAGCAATCATAGGTATACAGTTCACGCACAATACTCATATGAATATATAGTAATGAGTATACAGGGTGTTTTATTTTAAGCTTAATGAATTTGTTTAAAACAAGCCGTGAAAGTTGCACTTATGCCGCTTCTGGATGTGAGTTATACGGCTAGGGGAACATATTATATGGGGCTAATCGTAACGATCAGTCGGTTAATTAATTAAAACTCGTTAATTAACTTCTGAATTAATGAAAATAGACATATGGTTCCAATTAGAAACTTGCTCAGCGTCATCGAAACCCCCTAAATCAGTCATTTTTAGAAAGTCTTTGAGCACGTGAGAAGCGCAGTAGTGCACTAAAGTTACCACTTGTGGAGCAGGTACAAGGCTGGGGCTAGATAAGAGACGGAAAATTTGCGCGGGCGCCTTACCGCAACCGCTAGCTTTGTACGTGCTCCACGAGTGCTAACTTTAGTGCACTATTACGCTTCTCACGCGCTCAAAGTCTTTCTGAAAATGACTGATTTAGCGGTTTTTGATGACGCTGAGCAAATTTCTAATTGAAATCATATGTCTATTTTCATTAATTAAAAGTTAATTAACGAATTTTATTTAATTAGCGGACTGATCGTTACGATCAGCCCTCATAATATGTCCCCCTGGCCGTATAACTGACCTCAAGAAGCGGCATAAGTGCAACTTTCACGGCTTTTTTAAACAAATCTATTAAGCTTGAAAAAACACCCTGTATATTCTAATGGGTAAAGGATTGCATGTGGAAACTCAACAAAAAGTGGTAATGTTGACAGGTTGAAGTATTCGTGGTCTCCATAGCGCCTCAAATCTTTAAAGCCCTCAAGAGCAAATTGGTAATAACAAATTAGGTTCTACAGAAACTCTGAGATAGGACGTCACCGAACGCAAGGTAATTTTATATGCCTGTGTTTTTAATCTACTCATAATGCGTATGATAAAACAAAATATTTTGAAGTCTACCTATACTCACAACTTGTATTAAATGTATTACAGCTGCTGTTCTGATTAGTTCGACACGCAAAGATGCGGACGGATCACGTTCAGTGCCATTGACATGCTTCTTCATGAATACAAAGGGGTACGCGGGAACTTCTTAGTGTTTATTCCCTTTCGTTTCGTTGTTCATTCTATACACTATCTGAAAAACGTTTCATTGTGACCCGGCCAAAACAACTAAATTTCAAAGAGCTCATTTCGTGTCAGAGTGGTCTCTTCGTTAAACTGCACTCGTAGGCTTAGCTCCTTCGCACTAAGGTGTTTCCGAGCATATTGGATTCAGCAGGAACTGTGCACTATGGTAAAGCTACTTGCGATCAGTTCAGTCAATAACTTGAGTGTGAAAATGTCTAAAATGCTGGTATTTGATTTCAAGATCTATATTTCTTGACACAAATAGGTGAAAATACAAAATCTCCATGAATTCTCTCTCATGATTCCACCCCAAGTGCTTTGTTGCGAATAATTAATGAGATGTAAGAGAAACAAGTACGCCAAGTGTCACATAAAAAAAAGAGACAACTGCACGAAACTTTTAACTTCCTGTCCATGAGCATTGTCAGTATAGGCAACGAAGTTTTCATTATATGTTTTAAAACGTTGCGGATTTCTGCAATTGGACGTATAGAGCTCAACGAGAAAACATACGGGGCGTTCTTGCTAAGACGGAAAATAACTTTAAAAAAAAGAAACTTGAGATAAAGGAATCCTACAGAATGACGTTATCGATCGCGGAGGGCGTCTGATTAGGTATGCAAAGCGGTAATTATCACACTGATGACCTAAAACAACCAAATAAACTTTGAAGTAATAATGGTAACTGGCACATTCCAATTAGGGTTGTGTTGCCCGTCGTCGGGTTATGCCACAGCAGTTGCGAGAATTCAGACAACTAGATTCTTTTGCGCGCATTAGACTCTTTTCAAAAATTCGTCGAGCAACATTGGCGATCGCCTCCGCTTGAACACGAAGCGCGTGATTGGATCCGAGTCCTAGCCGAATGCTGACGTCACGCTCGTTTTTCGATACGAAATAAGCCGAGTTCACGCCGAGCGCCGACGCAGGCCTCCTGTCCAATGCATGCTCAGGGTACGGAATCAAGCAATGGCGTACAGGCGTTGGTGCGAACTTTTGAAAAGGGTCCATACTCTGGCGCAGTTGGGCTGCCTAATTTCCGACATACCGAAACTAACAGAATAGAAGAAAAAAACGAAAGCTCAGCGCACGAGGCGGCAGCAGAATAAGGAGAGCCTTTTCTACGCCCACGTAACCCTGCGAAGTGTTTGTATAAGGAACAGCGTTCCAAGGAACGACGGTCTCGGAAGGCGGTCCCTTTAGCGGGAACGGAGTAACGCCGCCGTCCCACCTAGTATCCGTCTTACCGGAACGGGAACTCGTTACGTTTTCGAGAGAACGACATGTTCTAATCTTAGAAATGCAACGGGAGTGCGTCCCTTTCGAATTACAGGAATTTGTAGCGGGAATTCGTTCCGAGGTTAAGAAGGAACGAAGAACGAGCTTTTGTTTCTTGTTTTGTTTTAGGAACACGCACAACACTGCGTAACCCTTATCGGTTCGCGGTGACTATCCCCCCGTTCCCTTTGCTGCGGAGGCTGGCGTACCTTCTGAGTGGGAATCACCACGGTCTTTTTGTGCGTCCAGTTTCACTATCTCCCGTCCTCACGTTTTAAATTTGTCAGAGAATGGCGCGGAGTAGAATTTAGTTATTTTAAGCCTAACACCTGCTCTATTTAAGTTGTTTTCTATATGAAACAATAGCTTTGTCCAGAAAAGCACGTAAACCATGGATTACAAAAGAATTACTAGCCAAAATACGCACAAAAAACGAGCTTTATCAAAAATTCATAACAACGAAAGATATAGCCCCGTTATCGAAACCAATTAAACAAGGAACTCCGTAATGCTAGATAAAAATATTCTTGTGACTTCTTTCTAGGATTTAGAAGCATTATGATATGGAAAAAGCTTAGTTCCGTGTTGAACCGTATGTAAGGTCCAAAGCACTTGGAAAATATAACCAACAATGGTCAGCAGACAACCGGAAAGGAACTGGCGAACAAGTTCAAATAAATATTTTGTCAACTTAAGGAGTGAAATTTCCGAGGATGATGCCTGCAAGTATAAACAGTTTGGAAATTGCGCGTCGTTCTTTCTTGCCCCGGTGACTGACACGGAGGTAATATCTATATCTTAATCATTAAATAACAGTAAAAGTTGTGACCCCGATGGTATACAGATAAAACCTGTCAAATACGTCATTGATCTTATCTCCGCTTGTCTGACGCATATTTTCAATCTTTGCTTTCAAAACGACATATTCCCAAGACGAATGCAGTTCGCAAGTGTATCAGTCATATAAAAAGGGCTATAAAAATGATCTTGGTAATTATAGACCGATTTCAATTTTGCCAGTGTTCTCTAAAGGTGTAGAAAAAATGATGTTCCTTCGAATGTCAATAATTGCAGATCGTCATAACTTAATCACCTCATCTCAGTTCGGTTCCCGCAAACAACGATCTACTGACCTCGCTCTTCTCAATCAAAAATAATACTTTCTAACAGTCTTCGAAAATAAGAAACGAATTATTGGCTTATTCATTGACTTCACGAAGGGTTTTGATTTTTTTTATCACAAGCTTCTAATAAAAAAAACTCGAAATATATGCTTATCGGGGTCAGGTTTCGCTCAGCGAGAGCCACGGTAATCTCCGCCGTGCTCGGCTGTAGCAACTGCTACGTATCCCGACGATCGTTTCGTCGGCATGCCCCGCCAGAGAGTAGCCGTCAATTTATAAAGTGCGAGAGTAAGGAAGGGATGCGGCCGCGCATTACAGAGTTTGCGGACGCCTTTCATCGCAGCGAGCGACGGCACTTTTCTACCATTGTTTACGTTCGCGTTCGCATTTACATCAGGTTCGCCCGTTCGCGATGTAGATGCCCCTTGCCTTTCGTTTCATCCCACCGTTTTCACGCTTCGAGCGCACCTTCAGGGCTCCCTGCGAGTAATGCGCGATCCAAACCGACACGTATTCCGGATTCGTGCACCGGAACACGCAAAAACAATACGTGTTCCGGCGTACGTATACGGAGCGAAATTTTACGTCTTGGGTTTGGATGGCCGTACAGACCATACGGAGATCCTGTGCGTATTGAAAATACGGGCGAAGGAAAGCTAGGATACGTAGCGCGGCGGAGTCTGGCGGAGGAACTTCGCGGCCACGGGTGTAATGCGGCCGCTGCAAGTGCCTCCGCTGCATGCCGAGAAAATAGCGCTTCGTCTGCTCCGCGACGTGGCAGGTGGCAACGTCGGCAACGACGATCGGTTTGCGCCGCGAAACTCGGTGCCGACCGAGAAGAACGACATCCTCGCGAGGCCGCAAAAGTGCCTTCGCTACTTGGCGCGAATCGGAGAAAGGGGATGAAAAAGTATCTACTTCCTGTAGTCACAACTTAAAGGTGACGGCAGGGCACGATTGTAACTTTGTCCCACCAAACCTCAATGCGCGACAATGAGAGGACGAGGGAATCACTATGCTTACCTGATTTACCAAGGGACCAATCGCGAACTATACAATACGTGGCATGAAAACCATATTTTACGGACGAATTGATACTTATTTGGAAAGCGACGTTTCAGTGTCGGTTATGATTATAATGCAATTAAACGCAAAGGTGCCAGCGAGCTGGACAGGAATGACGAAAATAACCTGTGGAGAAAGCTGGAACAAGAGGGACAAAGGACAAAGAGAAATATCTAAACACAGGTAGGCGACTGGTGCGCGACGGGAAAAATCCGCCTGGTCCTGGTATCGTACCAGGGACATCTCCATTTCTAGTGGAGCACTCTACAAACTGACCTAACCAGGAGTTAGACGTCAGTAGAGCACGCGGGTTTTATCAGCTGCCACCAGACTAACACCAACAAGGGTAAAGGGCTTGAACTTTTAAGGTTATAATTATAATGCAATTAAATTCAAAGATGCAAGGGAGCTGGACAAGGATGACGATAATATTCCCCGGAGAAGGGACCAGGACCAGGCGGGTTTTTTCGGTCGCGCACCAGTCACCTAGTTGTGTTTGGAGATCTGTGTTAGTCCTTTGTCCCCCTTGTTCCCCTTCTCCAGGGATTTTTATCGTCAGTATAGATATTCTTCGTTTAATAACGCCAGCAGAGTAGACGGATCCCGGTGAGGCAGCACGGTGGTGGCGGCACTCGAGCATGTGGTGAGCACAGCATGCTCACGCCGCCCCACGGAAACCATCACGAGCGAAGCTCACACCAGCACGAGTTTGCGACGCAACTTGACGAACATAGAAGCGGAGCCGACAAACCTTCATCCGGTCTCGGCGGACACTTCGTCTACACGTTCGGCTCGCCCAAGCGTGGAACCGTTGAACAGTCGTCGGAGGAACAGGGGAATTCTCACGTCATCAAACGGAAACTATACCGCGCACTAAAGCGTACACCGACACGAATTTGCGTCGGGAGAGACGTGACCTGGTGCAGAAAAATCACAGCGAAACGTCGACCGCAGTCAACCCGGCCGACCTCGCCATCGGATGGCTCAACGGCTCGGCAATACCGGCGTTGCCGGCGTCGGAGACAGCGTTCTTTCGTCAAACACGCATATAGCACGTGATGAGCGGTGAGAAGGAAGCGCGCTCCGTGATTGGTCACTTACTCAATACGGGCGCCTACGTCACCAAACGGGTACACGTAAACGTTTAAATAGTTGAGCTCCAAATACTGGGGCCGGAACACGTAAAACCGGAGCGGTGACATCAGAACGGGAAGCGGGCAGCTATACATATTCCGGTAGACGAATCCGGAATATACCTGTCGGTTTGGACCGCGCTCGTAAGGGCGGGAGTGTCGCGCCGCGAGCCCGGCCGGACGTCGATAGGTCGGCGGCGGCCCCCGTGTGCACGCTCGCGAGTACACCATCCGCCGCGACTTGTTTTTGACTGGGGAGGGAGAACCAAACCAGACCCCCCCCCCCCCCCCCAAGGCTGGGGGGCAGTGCCCTTGGTATTCCTTAGGCGTCGCCGGCCAGTGTTTGCCCTGCTAGTGGCGGCTGTTTTAGGAAGGAGGTAGGGGGGCAAGCGCCCCCCCCCGCCCCTGGTTGGTACGCCCATGTCGGCTTGGTCGTCCGCGGCACAGTAGCCTTTGCAAAGACCGAAAGCATGCAGGCCGAGCTGCTTAGGTAAAATCATAATCTAAGCCAGGAGGCAAGGAGAGTCCTCTTGTCCATTACTTCATTTCTCCTTGTCTCCGGGTTTAGATTATGACGGTAACCTTGTGTTGTTTAACAGCAGTTCGCATGTGACGGCTTGAAGCTGAGCTAGTTGGTTCATGGTTGTTAAAGTGCCAGCTGAACGTTTTAAGGACACACACACAGAGACGAACAAAAAGGCAGACACACCGCTGGACTAGCAACTATTTAATTAAATCTTTTTCCCTTTAATCTACATATCGCGCTGAACGGATTCTTCCTCTCCTTCCTCTATATCTGAACCTTCGTCTCCCACTCTTTCTCTTCTTTCATGTGCCTGTCAAGTGTGCGGCTCTTCACAGGTATACCAGTTCTTTCTGGTGCAGCGCGATTGACGGTGCACTCACGCAACGATCCCCCTTCGCGTCAATAGCAAGGCCCTCGAGAATTTCTCGAGCAACCCTTGTGCGATTTTTTGATATGTAGACTAAAGAGAAAAAGATTTCATTAAATAGTTGCTAGTCCAGCGGTGTGTCTGCCTTTTTGTTCGTCTCTGTGCGTGTGTCCTTAAAACGTTCAGCTGGCACTTTAACAAGCAGTTCGCAAAATCGTAACAATTTTACTACAAGCGCGCTCGTCAAAATTTAGGGTACGCGATAAGTTTTTTTTTTTTTTGCCCACACGACAGAGTTTGCTGTAAAACTTCGTCGCCGGCAGATCGAAACTTCTGCTCGTAGAGCAATCGCACCAACACCGAAACATTCCGCATGTACTGGCTGAACGTCATCATCGTAAGCTCGGCACGTTTTTCCAAGATCACACGTAAAAAAAAAAAACTGGGTACCTCTATTGAAAATATTGTGCATGTCAGCGCATGCCCGGGCAGTTAGGGGCATCTTACTCTTTGGTAAGCGCATCCAAGTGGTGTGAAATCGACCACCAGCATGGTACGGGGCACCGTCCTCCCCTAGCGTGAAGTCAAGTGCAAGACATGTGTACGGCAGTCTTCCGCCAATGCCACTACTATACTTTAATTGTGTGATCACATTTAGTTAATCACAAATAGGACTTAGCGTCATCAAGGTGAAGGTGAAGTCATCGGACATCCGGGGCAGTTTCGTAAGCCTTTGCGCCATGAACCCCAGTGCAACCAAAAATGACAAAAGACCGAAACCAAGCGGAAACTTTTCAGGACAGGTGACGCTTAAGGGATGTTTGACCTGTGGAAGGAAGGGCGACAGTGTTCAGCACAGTCGTATATTCAATATCCAGCTCCCAAAATTTGTTTTTTCGTCAGATGCACTGACAGTGCGAAGTATGTAATTTTGTGGTTGAGTCAATCGAAGCATAGCAGTAGGTGTCTATTCGCATAACAGTAGGTGTCTATGTTATAACGATAGACTTGGAGATGATGATGATGATGATGATGATGATGATGATGATGATGATGATATTCTTTATTGTATAAGTGATGGCGCTATTTCCTCAGTGGGGAAGGGGGCTAGAGAAGCACAAGTTCACTATCTGCGGTCGACGCCGGTCGAGCGCGCAAACTTCCATAACGAGAGTAGTGTCTCTTTAGTATTAGCGACGGTTTTGGGGGTTACCCAGTTCTACTTGTTCCTGTAAGGCGGTGCAGTCCCAGAAGAGGTGCTGAATAGTGGGAAGAACGCCGGCAGAGGACGTAGTGCAAGTTAGCGGCGCTTTTGAACCCGACTCTTCCTGGTTGTCCGGTGTCTGATCTGCTGGACGGCCCCTTCGCGGCTTCTAGTGTGTCAAGCACATCCTCTGTGAGCGCAGCGCCGGTACGGACTTTATGTACCAGTACTTGCGCCCCCCCCCCCCAGGCGGTCCCTTGGATAACGGTGCGGGGTTGTAAAGTGTCTGTTCACCGAGGTCATAAGCTGGTCCAGCTACTGACCTCGGTGATGAATTGTATAGAAGCCAATGGAGAGCTCGCTTTCCGAAGTTCCAGCGGAGTACCCATTGAGAGCTTTATGGAGCTGCTGCATTTCTACCTGATGTCTTTGATAATTGGGTGGCGGGATGGGTGCTATCTGCAGAAGTCAAGAGTCTGTATCTGCTCCTGCGTTGCCCCAGTCCTTAGAGACATCTACTGGGGAGCAGCGGACTGTGCGATATAAAGTGCGCTTGGAGGCAAAAAAGTGAACAACGTCACCAGGTATGTTGACGACTTCCTGGTAATTCTTGAAGATGGCGGAAGTACGGATATACAAGTGGCAGACATTACAGAGACCTTTGCTGAGTACGGAGGCGGCCTTAAGTTTACATTTGAGGTGCCCAAAGAAAACATACTTCAGTACCTGGATCTTTCGCTCCACCTGGGGGACAGCCATGTTTGTTGGTCGTACAGCTCACGATCCAAGAAAGCCATTCTAGACTACGGCTCGGCGCACTCAAAAATCATCATGAGGGGCATAGCTCTAACGTGTCTGGGATCGGCACTAAGGAAGTCTTGTCTTCATACTATGTCAGCGAGCTTCTCTATGCATGTACAGAGGTTAAGAAAAGCCGGCTATTCGTCAGCCCTACTGGCTGATGTGGCAAACGCTCTGGTGAAGAAGGCAAAAGGCTTCCAGTCCAACAAGACCAGTGTCAAGAAAACAAGGCCAGTAGTAATACCGTACCTGCACAGGATGTCCCATAATTTTAAAAAAAACGTCGCAGCCACTATGGGGTCAGAGTAGTTTTTTCATCACCACAAAAAATAAGCCAAATTTGCCCTGGAGTGAATGCGCATGCTGAGGGTACCACAAAACCTACGTGCACCAAGAAGCATGCAAACAAATTCATTCCATGCGCTTCGGGCGTTGTATATAAGATACCCCTTTCGTGTGGCAAGAGCTACATAGTCCAAACGGGCAGATGCCTCAATGACCGACTCCGGGAGCACGAATACTCCTTGAAGGCTGCAGTGGGCGGAAATCTTCCTCTCCATTGCAGGGAATGTACGTGCAGTCAGGCACGTATCCAGGGGGCGGCCCATGGGCCCGCCCCCCCCCCCCGAATTCTTCAATTTTGCTGGGACCTCCTTTCCCCCTCCCCCTCATACAGCATTTTGTCATGAGCGCCCCCCCCCCCCCCCGAAACAAAATCCTGGCTACGTGCCTGCGTGCAGACCATTACTCAGTGAGACCAACATCTCGGGGAAGAACAAAGACAAATTGACCCGCGAGTTTTTGGAGGCCTTCTACATCCTTCGTGAGGACAGGAACTGTATTAGCGTTGAATCAGTAATGCTATCAAACAAGGAAAGGGAATTCCTTGAACAAACAATGAAGTCCCACACGAGCCTGGATGAACTAGGGTGCCTCAATGTCCTTCTGTTTAGGGTGATGCCACCCTTTGTAGTACCCGATGCCGACAGCACGCGCTCACGGGGAAAATACAAAGAAATCGACGAAAACAAAATGTCGCCATTGCACAGTCAGCGCCACAAACGCGTGCAGAGATACCCTCTTTCACGCGCTTCTGAACAAAAAAGGAAAATAAAAGTGTGGGACAAAATGGCCGGATGACTCCACCCTAAGCAAAGCGCACATGAAGGCACCCTAGGATGAACTAGCCGCTATCATTCACGGGGCTGTGGTAGATGCACGAGTCCGCGGCGGATTATTTGGTTTTTTTTCCTCTTCCTTTCTTGTCAGTAGACGTAGTTGTGAGCGGCGCTCTTTTCTGTCCTGTCCTTCTTCTCTCTACCTTGTGCGCTAAATACCTCAATATGTTAGACTACCAACTAGCCCAAATGTCAACTTTACTGCGGCTATATTGAAGACAAAGTGTTCAGGTGGCAATTGTTTGTATTCTTTTATTTTCCAAACCTGATTACACAATTTTATATTGAAACTATTTTTCTCTAAAAAATAAATAAAACTTTTGAAACAACCTTGTAGGTACTTTTGAAGCATTGTGGAAATGGAAATCTGAAAAGGAGTCTTTTTCCAGCACTGGACTATCAAACTATAATAATTATAGAAATGATACTTTCTGAAGCCAGAAACAACCTTGCAGCCATCTTATTGGCACCTTTGAGTATGAAACAAACCATAAAACTTACATAAAAACAGGGAACATTTAGCCAAAAACAATGTTACGCATGCATTACAAACATATTAAATCATCAAAATATGCAACATCAGTCATTTCACCATTCTAAAAAAATACCTGAAAATATGTATAACACAAAAAGGGATATGATTTACATCAAGCAGGGTACTGGGCCATAGAACCAAAGTTTTAAGAATAAAAAAAATGAAGGGGTACCCAAAAATAACCGGAATGAATTTCAGGAGCCCGGGAATTCGTAGTACCGGCACCCATCTCTTGTAACGCTATGCGGCACGCTTCCCAAGTCAGTTTGCCGACCGGCGTCGTCTGCTAAGGATCTAGCGGCATGTTGTGAATTTTTTCCCCAAGCGCTTCAAAATCATTCCTTATTTTTTGCAATGTCTGACTTGAAGGACCTTCCACATTCATAAAATGATTTCCTTTCAGGACTTTTCATACGGGTGAACAGAAAAAAGTCACACGAGGCGAGGTCCTGAGTTTACGGGAGGAGGAAAAGCGGTGTCATGGCATTTTTGATAAAAAATTGTTGCACTGACAGGGCAGTGTCCGCTGGAGCATTGTTGTGATGGAACTATTGTTCCCCCTTTCCCTCATATTGGGGAATTTTTGCCTTACTGAAATTCGCAAGTGTCGCGAAATTCCCAGGTAAAACACCTGATTAACAAATTCACCAAGAGGAACAAACTTGGTGTGAACAATGCCCAAACGTTTTTGTATTTTCCTCAGTTGAAGAGGTTGAGAGTCGCCCAGAACGAGGTTGGTCATCGATCAATAATTCACCAGTCTTAAAACGGGAAAACCACTTATAGACTTGCGATTCCTTATTAGCATCTTCTTTGTAAGCTCCCTGAAGCATTACAAGAGTTTCCGGCACAGTTTTACCTAAAGCAACATTTCACGGCCGCATATTGCTCCTTCATATCAGACATTGCAACAAAAAAAACGATTTAGAAGTGCTTGGAAAAAATGTTTATAGCAGACAATGCCAGTCAGCAAACTCGCTCGGAAGAGGTACTGCAAAGCGCTGCTAGCGGCGGAAGCTGGTATTACAAACAGCCCGCCTTTCAGAAATTCATTCCGGTTACTTTTGCATCCACCCTGGTAGGAATCACTGCACCAAAAGCTTTAAATATATGGCATGTTTAAAAAAAATGGCAAGCAGTCAAATAGGCTCAATAGACCTTATGAAAAATCATTTGGTAGTCTGACAACACTGAGAGCGTCGCCATTTTAATGTTGGCAAGTGTCGTCAGTACCAAAGCACGGTGGAAGCATCAGAGAGAGCCGTACGGGCAGTGTACGATAGCGCAGCAGCTGTTTTGCGCCTTCTGACCTTGAAATGTGAACAACAGTTGAAACAACCTACCGCAACTGCCTGATGAAGCTCTAGGAGACCCGTGCACGCTGGCAACAACCTCGTCAAAGCAGCGGAACAAGTCATACGCTTTTGCTGTGGAAGCTTACACACTGCGGGTTGTCGCCAGCGTGTGCACAGGCCTCCGAAAGTTTTGTCAGACAGTTGCGGTAGGTTGTTTAAACTGTTCGTCCATGTTCCATGGTCAGAAGGCGAAAAACACAGCTGCCGCGCCATCGCACACTGCACTCCACCGTGCTTCAGTACCGACAACGCTTGCTAACATTAAGTGACTCTCTCAGTGTTGTCAGACTACCAAGCAATTTTGCATAAGGTGAATTGAGATCAGGAAATTTTCTTTGTAACATCAAGCAACATTGGCCACAGTGTGTGCCCAAACAATGACAGACTTCGATAATTGGTGCTGCAGCCACCATACTTCGTTCACCTCTAAGCTGAGACTGTGGTGGAAGCTACGTCCTCGTTAGACCAGTCATATGCCTCTCTTTTGCCGCATCATCACGCTCCCGGCCATACCCACGCGCAAAGAGTTGGGTCAAGTGATAAGAGCAGTGATGTGATTGGTCATAGCCATTTTGGAGCAGCTGTTGGGGCAGCCAAAAGTTCATTTTGGAGAAGCAAAAAGAGATTTGGAGCATAACCGCACACTTCATTTTCATTTATATCACTGCAAATGTGAGGAGAGATGGCAAATATTAGGAGCAGAACAAACACTAGCTGTTTAGTTGCTTGTGGAAGCACCAGACACGGTAACAAGACGACGACTGATGAAGAACAGCGCAAACTGCCGTGAATGATTGTTTTAGGTACGAAATCCCACTGAAGAAATGTTAAAAAACAATCCTTTTGAGATCCTAGATTTATGTGTCCTTCAAGTTCTAAGGGGGTTGTAACAAAACTGCAATTCTTAATTCAGACAAAAAAACAAAGCATAAAAAATAAACCTACAAAAGAGTCCAAAAGGGTTCTTGCACCACGTCTCGCTCTGGTGGAGTACCTTTCCCCTTAGTACGCAGGTGCGCTGCGGCAAAGCAAGACACGCAACATCACGACGCCTAGTTCGCAATTGTTGCTTCACTGCATTACACCACTATGCGGTGAGAAGCGCATTCAACAAAGCTAACTAACCCACCAGAACAGACCACGAACACGAGACTTGTTGCGAAACTTCTGAGTACTGTCAGTGCTTGGTGCGAAATCAAATCGAACAGTACGTTATTTGAGGCAATTATTGAAAGTCGTGAAAATCTGCACGAGCCTACACTAACGATTCGCCCCGGTAGCGTGGCGTGCAGCTGTTATATTTTCATTATTATTTAATTGAACTTAGGTTCTGGTGCAACGTTGGCGCGAATTCCTCAAATTTTGGTCAAATGTAGCAAGTGTAGCAGAATAAGCACTTTGCCGCAGTTTGTCACAAATGGCGCAGCAATCACATCACTGGGTGATAAGGGGAGGCAGCTCATTGGCCCGGCAGGGTGAACATAGTATAGATGGTGCACACTTTTGAAAAGGGTCTATTCTAGAGTGCCTCAATGTCCTTCTGTTCAGGGGGATGCCATTGTTTGTGGTACCTAGTGCCATCTATATAAGCTACGCTTCAGAGTAACGACACTTGGCCATATTGTGGCTTAAAATCATGGCTGCCAGTTATCTGAAGCTTTATCTGAAATCACAGGAAACGCTTTTTCGTCCTTCACAAATGTTTAAACAGTCCGCGACGGAGAAAAGCACATATTACATGAGCTTCCTAACACCGAATCGAATGCTGAGGAAGTCGCACTTTTGAATCGTCGACGATCTGCAGTTGCGTCTGCTCATGCGACAAGCCCCAACATGGCGGCGCCTACAACTAATGTCGGGGAACGGAGTGCCGATACTCTAAGCGCAGCTCATTTAGTGGCTCTAGTGGTACCCAATGCCGACAGCACGCGCTCACAAGGAAAATACAAAGAAATCGCAGGAAACAAAATGTCGCCGTAGCACAATCAGCGCCACGAGCGCGTGCAGGGACACGCTCTTTCACGCGCTTCAGAACAAAAAATAAAAATAAGCGTTAGAAACAAAATGGCCAGATGCCCTCACCCCAAGCAAAGCGCACATGAAGGCACCCTAGTCTATTCAAGGGTAGCTGACAAGCTGTTAGTGGCTGCAACACAAATAGCAGAAGCGCATACTGCAATGTTCACTCGTCTCCTATCATTTTTATATAGCCTTTGTTCTTCTCATAAGAAACACTGGATCCCACCACTGCCCGCCTGTTGTGGTCGAGACAGGTTAACGACGACGACTGATTTATTGCATACAATACGTGATCTTGCGGATTGTCGGGCTGGTGGCATCAATAACATGATGGGCCTTGTCTGCTAACCCTCTTTCGCATCTTTCTGCTGGTGCTTGCCACATGAGGTGCTGTGCTCGGTGGTGGGCTCCGGTGTTGCCCACAGCAGTTTTAAATCACTATACAAAAAACAGGGTGACAAACCTGTAACACTGTAGCAAACAGACATGTTTTAGGCTGGCTTCACACGAAAAATCTTTTTCAACATTTTGACAATCCAAGGCAAACAGAATCCTGGAAGTTTAACGATCTAAACAAACAAGCACGCCCCCCAAAGGATTGAGCATCCATTCCACCACCTGGCCATGGTCTGACGAGCAGCTGAAATCTCATTACATCTTGAAGTCGCAATAGCTGCAATTTCAGTCTCTTAAGTTCCCGAGCAGCAACCGCTGAAATAGCAACATACTATTTCTGGTATGATCACCATCCAAAAATACAATTAGTTCATGCTGTATAGACCCAAACTTTTGGAGTGATAACATGCAACTATGCCTATGTCTTTTGCTGATGCACCTGGAACCATAAATTGCAAAACCGGAAAAAATAAACCAATCAACTTTTGTTGTCAGTTAACCTTCTGACCCTGCAGTGATAATAAAATTAAACTACAAGCATATACAGATTCATTAAAAATATGTTTAATATCTATCTTGAATGATTGTCTATATTTTTATTGTAAATGTCCCATTCTTGCAAGCACATCCAACGCAATCATTGAAATGTGAGAGACATCTTGGGACATTGGGGATGCGAGTCACCTTACCACGGCCATTGCTAGCCTGGCTGCAAGAATGCCAGTTGACAGTGTCACCAAATACTTTACCAGAAAAAATACATTTGTCCCCATTCAATTATGCCAGCGCACACACAGTGTCAATTGTTGCTCTCCTAGCGGTGTAGACACAACGCATCTGAGAGAATGCATGAGGATCACACCGTCAACACAGTACAGCAGTCATGCCGCACCAAGGGAGAGGGCTGCCGTGGGCACACCGAGATACCGGGTTTGCCGAGACAGTAGAGGCAGCTGTCTCGACCAGTGCTCCAGGTTTCCGTAACCATAGATGGCAACAGTCATCTATTGTTGCCATCAATCGTCCCAATAGGCAGATCTCACTAAGCGTTCCACGCATGCGTGATGCCGCAACAACTTTAGTTCACAGGAGGCAGTGCACGAAACGGCTCGTGTCGTTTCGTCACGTGCAAAGCTCCAGCGGGGTTCTCCCACATGCGGAAAGTCTAAAGTTTCTTTGATGCATTGTGGAAGCGGCGGCTTAACGAAATTGGCTGGTGAGATCGGTCTATTCGAAGAGAAAAACCCTGAGGCTGCTGTGCATCCAGTCGTTCTAACCACGCAAAGCCTATTCGTGCCAAGGCCATGGGATTCTCATGGGGTGAGATATTTTCATAGTTAAAGTATTTGGTGTCGTCATGTCACGCCCTGGTGGTTTTCAACACCCATGTGCTATATAATTCTTCTTCACTTTCAAAGAATTCTGTTACATCAGAAAGATGATGGGTTGAAAACAGGGATGGGAAAGACCGTCAGAAAAAAAGGAAAGTTGAAGCAAAGAGACTGACCGAATCGTCCTGGGCGAGCCAACACAGGACACCTGTTTGTGCGGAGTGCGGGCTGGGGTGGTGTGTTGCCTAACCTGGGGGCCTTTGAAGGAAACCTAGCCCGGGCTTGGCTCAACTGCCAAGACCCCAGTTTCATCAGACAGGGGGCACCTAGCACAGCCAGGCATGCAGGGGGTCTGAACCCACGCTGGGCTCGGGGCTCATGGTGATCGGTGACACCACTCGCCAAACACCCACAAGCGCACAAGTCTCCCGTGGCAACACAACCCTGTAAATAGGCATTCAGTGCATGAAGTAGATACTGATCAAACCGAGCGAGAGGTACACTTTATCTGAAAAAAATAAAGGCTCAGCTCAGACATATGATGGATGCCCAAGTGCGGTTGTCTGTCACGTCCAATGTATTTTACATGCTCCAAGTGAACTAATAGTTATCATAGATAAACTCAAAGCTACAAAGCAAAATGTGCCCAAAATACTGAAACCTGAGCTAAACTATGCACAAATTTCTTAACCGAAATACCCAATAATGTTTTTGTTTCACTTGTCTTTATAATTAAGTGACACCTTTTTTCAGCTACAAATGGTATGTGCTTGTGTGAAACCTATAACTTCATGCTAAATCTGGGTCATTTCTCCTCTGCAGTGTGCTGGCTTGCTCAAAATGAAATCAGGTGGCCTTATCTCGGTCTCAAGAAAAAACAAATTGTCAAGGCTAGTGTTGCCTTAGCAAAGCTTTTTCTTGAGGCTTCCTTAGATAGACCGACTGAGTTACTTTCGAACAAACCAGCCAATAAATAGATCATGGACAAACAGAGTCAAGATTAGACATTCCACTGAAACGAGTCGCCAAGTGAAGTCACCAATTAGCTAAATGCTCAGGCGGTCGTAACCTGCCAACTCGGTAGCCTTCAACAAAAACTCTTTTCATTGCATCAGTTGGCAAAGCATATGTGAAACGCGTGCACGACAAATACAGGCATTGTATGATGGTTCCCTCATCAATCGTAGCTGGCGTCCTATGACACTGTGACACGGCACGTCCCGATGTCGCATGGTGGTGAGCTGGCCGATGCAAGCAGAAATCGCAACCGCATATTTTGGTCATTCCACTGCAGTGTCAGCTGTATGCAGTTTGAAAGTTTTCGTGTTCTGCGAAGTTACTGCAAGCACCATGAGTGACAAGGAATATGTTGTGATTTCACCATCTCAACTACAAGCAAACGAAGCATTGCAACAACGACAATGAGGCCGAGAAGCGGTGCTGAAATGCTAAAAGGTAGTGCATGCTTTGGTCTTGCTGCATAATAGCTTTTGCTTTAAAGTTCAGAAGGTCAAGAGGAATTGCAACGGCCAGGGTCCTCCGGGGTAACAACCGCTACGAAGTCACGTAAGCACTGTGGAAGGTGTTAGCTGTGCCGGGGCTCACGTTTCGTAATGACGCACTGTGCCTGTTGTCAGGCACCCGTCACTATATACCTCGAACAGTGCGAGAAAGATGTGCGTAGGAAGACAGTGAGAGCCAGTCAAGCAGCGCCGAAACAGGACCTGGAAGGGGACATTGGCTCATCTAGCTTTGACACCAGAGAGGCCTGAGCCAAGCTGGGCTTTGAGTGGAGCCTGAGCAGAATGCACAAAGGAGGACCAGACAGGCCTTCCTTCATGTACGTCACAAAAAGGTGCCTACCGCACGCTATTATATAGGAGGTCGAATTTGGGACGCAGTCTTTAATCAAAATAAGCTTTAGTCCCTTTCCATGATCCCGGGTGTCGCTTGGGGTCTCGTGAAATGACAGCCCCGGCAAGTTGTTGCCCACAGGTACCACGACCAATGCCAAAAACAGCACCAAGAATACAAGAACGCACGAGAGAGGCTTATTTTCATTCACATTTTCTGCCTTGAAAAGGAAAGCGACGCACCCTTGTGGTGATAGTTGGCAACTGGCAATTGAGCAGGCATTGTCAGTATACAGGAGGCTATGCTCCATGACCATTAAAATCTTAATCTTACTTATGCCTTATGGCACCTATCCAGGCAGATCAGTCATGAAGAGCTTGGCACACACTATCTTCTGGTTCTTCTGGTACCCCGGTGTTGACAAAGACATTTAAGACCATGTAAGGAGGTGCGAAACATGTGCCCAGTCCTGTTAAATGCCCCTGATGCAGGTTCAGGTCAGCTGATTGTATACCAAGCAACGCTGAACATGGCTTATATTATGCCGTACTGTTGGAGTTACGTAATACTGATCGTAGTTTACTCGGACACAAAGCAGATAGAAGCATCGGCCGAGACCACAGGGGAAGCCCAGTGCGACAACTTTGATCGATTCGGACAGCCAAGGACACTTGTGTTTGACAACGGACCCAGATTAATAGTACTCTTTTCAAACAGTTTTTACAAGGGTCATGTACATCATCCCACCACCACTTTGTATCACCCCCAGTTTATCGGGTTATCCAAGCGTGCGATATACCGAGACAAGAAGGCATTCATGAGGTTCAACCTCACAGTCTTGGAACCAGGCTTGCAAGCACTTCCCCACTGGTGTTGAAGTTCCACTGCTGCAGAACCTCAGCAAAAGATAGGAAGTGCTCTTCTTAACTGTTATTTGGCTACCACATCAGATCCCAGATAGATTTTTGTCTATATGCATTTGGACTCGTCCCCGCACATGGGAGGCAACCATCCTTTTGGTGTGGGACAGACTGTGTGGGCGCGCAGTTTAGGCCTATGGTGGATTCCTGAAATTGTCTGCTCACTTGATGGTATACGAATGACAACAGTAGGCACTTCAAGAGGACAGCACCAACAGCAGGTGGATCAGCTCTGGACACAGCTTCCCCACAAGTGGACCGGCCTGCCTATAGTAATTTCTTGGCGGAGAGGCAACAATGTTGGAGGTTGTGGGTCGCTGCCTGATCGACGCCCGATCGGGACGTGCCTCGCTCGCTCCCCAAGAAGTCACTCACACAACATGCGCTTTCAAAACAGTTTACTTGACTCACTCGTTGGCAGTCAGCGTACTGTCCTCGTCCTCCTCGTCGTCGTCCTCGTCGTCGCCGTCACGCACACACTCCGTCCAGTCCGCAGGTCAAGAAGGGAGCCCCCCTTGTCCCGCTTCCCTTTTTGTATCCTCGCCCCCCCCCCCCCCAATCACGTGCCCACCACGATCCGTTCACGCGAGCACCCACGCCCTTGCCACGGTCCCCGCACGATCCCCGAGGGGCGATGACGAGCCGTATGGCGGCGCTCCCCCGCCCAAAGATCCGGGTGAGCAGGAGACGGGCCGCTCGGCCTTGGCAGGGCGCGGGAAGAACGGGCGAAGGGGGCGAGGAAATGCGGGAAAGACGGGGCTACAGGGGGACGCGGCCGGACGGATCCCCACACCTCCCCTCCCTCAAGGCTCGGACCCCGGGGGGACCGAGTCGGCGGAGGGCGGACGGTCCCCGACCAAAAACTCCTCCAACTCCGCCATGACAGTGTCCTCGGCGGGCGGAGGAGGCAACGGGGTGGCGAGGGGCCCGGCCGAGGACGGGAGTGGCACCAGCGGGGGCGGCAGCGGGTCGGAGACCGCGGCGGCGGCGGTCGCGGCGGTGGAGGCAGGCAGCGGCAGCAGCTGCAGGGGTGGCGGCAGTGGCTGCAGGGGTGGCCCCCTCCTCAGGGTGCTCCCGGGCAGCCGGGGCCAGGAGGTCGGGCCAGTCCCGGCTGGTCCCGCCAACGCTGGCGGGACACGAAATGGAGGTCCCGCCGCCCGTCCCATGTCGTCCAAGTCGCCACGGTGTGGCATGGCCGCCGGCTCCAGGCCCGTCCCCCCTGCGGTGGCGGTCCCTCTCTGCCCCTGGAAGGAAGTCGTGCGGGGCGAAGAGGCCGGCTCGTGCCTGGTCCTCCCCGCGCAGGCGGGCCCGACCCACTCTGCGGTGTGGCCGCGCGGTGGCTCGCGGAATCCGCGGAGCCCGCCTGGCGCTGTCCGGACCCAGCGTCCGACGCCCGATCGTGGGGCCACCTCCATGGTCGCCGACTCCGGGAGTCGGGCCGCCTCGACCCGGGGCGCCCACCCCGGGTACTTGGGGAGCATTAGCGCCCCCGTTCTGGCCTGGCGGGCCTCCTGGGAGGGGTTGTCCCCGTCCAGCGCCGGCACGTGCTCGGCGTCGGGCGTCGTTCCAGAAAGGCATTCTGTGGGAAAGAAATACGGTTAAAAACACAGAAATGGACTAGACCCTGCGCCGCAGATTGTAGTGACGGCAGGAACTCCTGTTAGAAGTGAACTCGCCGACAGTGTCATGCACCGTCCGGCCACCGCGCTCCATCCGTGCTCCGGACTGCGCCTGCCGTCCGGCCGAGACGGGGCTTTCCCCGTCCTCATCAGCCGCTTCTCGTCCATCGCCGTCCTGATCACGAAGGTAGTACACCTTTAAATCGGTCACGTGAACAGGGCCAGACTCCTCGGTTGCGTTCGGCCGAGTGAGTCTGTACGTAAGCCGCGACACTCGCGTACTTACCTCGTAGGGCCCATCCCACTTCGGAGCCAGCGATGCTGCGAAACCGCAAGCTGCATTACTCAGTGGGTGCATTCTCCTTAGGACCAGGTCACCGACGTTGTACTCCAGGTGGCGATGGCTCTTGTCGTACTGCGCCGCCTGCTCGATCCTTGCGGCATCAAGGTTCTCTCTAGCGTCGTGCAACGCGCCCGTCAAGCGGCTTTTGAGCCCGGCCGCGTACGTAGAGAGGGGGCGACCCGATACCCCGTCGCTGTTTCTTAACCCGTTTTCCAGTGGAGACGGCAGCTCCTTACCCAGGTTAAGGAACGCTGGTGTAAACCCGGTTGATCGGTTCACTGTCGTCCGAGTGGCGAAACCCATCTCGACGACGTGTTCGTCCCAGTCCCGGTGTCTCTCCGTCAGCGCGATCAGCATGCTCTTCAGGTTGCGATTCACTCTCTCAGTGATATTGGCCTGAGGATGGTACGGTGTCGTCCTCTTGTGCTTAATATTGAGGGCCAAGCAGGAGTCCACGAAAACTTTACTAGTGAAATAACTAGCATTATCGCTGACGAGACACTTGGGCGTTCCGAAGCGCAGGAAAGTGTCTAACAACTTTTCCCAGATTCGCTCTGAAACCAGTTTTCTCAAGGGGTACAGCTCCACCCACTTCGAGAAATGGTCAGTGATCACCAAAAGGTACTGATTTCCCCGAGGACTCCTCGGCAGTGGGCCAACGATGTCGCACGCGACTATCTCCCACGGGTAGTGACTCATCACCGGCTGCATCAACCCCGGAGGTTTCCCGCCTCTCGGTTTCGCCTCCTGGCAAGCTGGACAGCTACGACAGTACCGAAATACGTCCTGCCTCACTCCTGGCCAGGTCGCGACGCGACATAACTTTTGAAAAGTCTTGCTGCCGCTGCCATGACCGGCCAGAGCCGAGTCGTGGAAGTATCTGATAAACTTCCTGCGTAGCTTCCTAGGAATCACCACCCTGAAGGGAGGGTCATTCCCCTCCTCTTCGTCGATCGCGGGGATATAGCGGAGCAATAACCCATCTTCGCCCAGCAGATATGAATCGAACGGCGCGCCGATTCGCCCGTCAGCGTTCCCGGTGTCAACCGCAATTTCCGCAAGTTTTCCCAACACCCGCTGACAAAATCCATCTGATCCCTGGGCCTCGACAAGCTCTTCCTTGCTCACCACTTCCCCCAAGCCACGATCCTTTGCTCCCTCGTAGCGCGACCCACCGCTGCTACGAACTCCGGCTGCTTCCCCTCCTCCCAGCCGTTCTCTCGAGTTCCCGCGATCGCGGGGGCTTCTCCCCCACGCACGGAGGTATTCTCCCTCCTCTCCCGCGCTCCTCGCCCCCCACCGGTCGCGTCTCCTCCTCCCGACCACCATCCTGGGGCGCCCGAGAGAGCGCGTCCGCAACTTTGTTGCTCGAGCCCTTTCGGTATTCGACAGTGTAGGAGTAGCGCTGCAGGGTCAGAGCCCAGCGAGCCAGCCTTCCCGCTGGCTCCTTCAACCTCTGAATCCATGTTAGCGCGGCGTGATCCGTCTGTATGACAAAAGTCGTACCGTCTAAATAGAGATCGAACTTTTTCAAAGCGAACATGACGGCCAGCCCCTCCTTCTCCGTTACGCTGTAGTTACGCTCGGGCGGTGTAAGCGTTCGGCTCGCGAAAGCCACAGGGCGCAACTGCCCATCGTGCTCCTGTAACAACACCGCTCCGACACCGTAGTCGCTCGCGTCCGTCTGTACGACGAAATGCCGGTTTAGATCTGGTAAATGCAAGCTCGCTGTATCAGCTATTGCCTTCGCGAGAGACGCGAAAGCCGCGTCGTGCTCCCGCCCCCAGATCCACCTAGAGTTTTTCCGCAGCAATTGGTTCAATGGCTGTGCTAGCTCCGCGCATCCCGGAATGAACTGCCGATAAAAACCGACCATCCCTAGAAACCTCTGAAGGCTCTTTACGTCACGCGGCGCTGGATAATTGAGGATGGCCCCCAACTTATCGTCGTTCGGCTTCAACGTACCGTTGTCAACGATAAAGCCTAAGAGATTAACCCTCGAGGCTGCGAGCTGCACTTTATCTGGGTTGATCGTCAACCCAGCCTCCCACATTCTACTCAGAACGATCTCGAGATGAGTTAGGTGCTCTTCGAACGAGTTCGAGAATACTACGACATCGTCCATGTACGCCATGGCAAAGTTAAACTTCGCGTCCCCCAGCACGATGTCCATCAGCCGCTGAAAACTAGACGGCGAATTCGATAATCCGAACGGCAGGCGGGTAAACTCAAACAACCCCCTGTGACAAGTGAACGCTGTCTTTTGGACGTCGTCTGGTGCTACCTGGATCTGCAGGAAGCCTCTGCTGCAGTCCAGCGTGGTAAAGACTTTCGCGGTACCCAGCGAATACATTATGGACTCAATAGATGGAAAGGGATACGCATCCCTTTTGGTCATCTCATTGAGTCGGCGGTAGTCTACGCAAAGACGGGCTGTCCCGTCCTTCTTCGGCGCCAACACTACCGGAAATGCCCACGGGCTTTGCGACGGCCGTACGGCCCCCGTGTCCAGCATTTCATCGAGAGCCTTATCTAGGAGAGCTCGCTTGTGCACACTCAGCGGTCTGGGATTACAACCCCACGGCCTAGCGTCTCCCGTGTCTATTTCATGTTGTAAAACATGCGTGACTCCCGGCCTCTCAGTAAACATAGCTGCGTGTCTAGACAAAGCGTCCGCTAGCGATCGCCTTTGTTCGGCCGGCCCGTCGAAAGAAGCCACGATCTCTTCGACGTTATGTGGTACGGCCCGCGCAGCTAACACCTGCTCCTGGCGCAGCCTAGCGAGCGAACATTCCGATCCCTTCCCCGAACTAAGTGGGGCTATGAAGGGGATGAGAGGGGTCAGTGGGCTGTAGTGGTACCCGTTATTCTTCAGGTCTAGAATGATCCCCTCTCGGCAAACGAAGTCCTGTCCCAAAATAACTGGGATTGACATGCCCGGCAGGTAAACAAAGCGCTGCCTCCTTCGTTTGCCGTCGAGGCCGAGGTGAAGGCGAACTGCGCATTGCGCCTCGGCCGATCCTGCCGCTAAACGCAACGGAGTTGCAACTTCGCGCATGCAAAGGTTTCTCTTGCGACAGTCCGTGTACACAGAGTCTCCGATGAGAGAGAGGGTTGAGCCGGTGTCGACTAATGCTAGGTAATCTTTACCACCGATCTCTACCCGCACGTACGGACCCCTTTCAGGTGTCGAGTCCTGCGCCCGACACGCCGACGGCGCGAACGCTACCCGATCGCTGCCCGCGACTTCCGCCCCGTCGGCGAACTGACCCGGGGCCTCGGCAGCGGCCGGCAACCTTGATTCGGGCAACCCGATTACTGGCGCCGGCCCCGCGCGTTTTCCGGGAATCCGGATTCGGTCGCTGCCCACGTGCATTGCCGCCTGAAGTGCCCAGGCTGATGGCACCTGAAGCACCTGACCTGGCCGCGGTCGTTTCGTGCTACAGTTGATCTGTCGTTAACGGCACGCGGCGCGCCGCCGCGCCGTGAGCTGTTGTCGCTGCCGCGAGCGTCGTAACGCGTCGCGTCTCCGCGGTAGTCGACCGCGCCGCCCCCTACGGGGTTGCGCCCCGGCTGAGTTTGCGCTGGCTACCCTGCGCCTTTGTTCGAAGCCGAATGGGTCTAGGGCCCGAGGTGGAATGGCTCCGCCATTCCCGCGATCCGCGACGGCCACGTACGCCGTATGCGACTCGACGTAACCGTCCGCGGCGCGTCCCGTCCACGCGCAACCCGGCTCCAAGGACTCCTCGGCCCTTGGCGGGGGCCGGTACTGCATCTCAGCGAGCAAGCCCGCCTGAACCGTGCGCGCCTCTCTCGCCAGTGCTTCGAGGTCTGCGAAATCGCGTCCTCGAAGATACGCCTTAAATCTGGGGTGGCACTGGCGGATCGCCCTCGCTACTTTCTCCGCGTTAGTCGCGGAGGGTTCGGCCCGCGAGTAGAGCTCCTGGAGTGCACGGACGTACTCCACGAGGCTCTCATCCGGGTGCTGAGTGCGGGTTGCCAGCTCATCGCGAATCCGCATCTCGTAGTCGGGAGGAAGGAATTCCTCCCGAAACCGCGCCCGGAAGTCCGCCATTGATTGGAACGGCGTTTGCAGCCGTCTCCAACGCGCGGCGTCGCCCGTCAGTGCAATCGGCACGATCTGCAGCAGGGCTGTTACGTCCGATGCCCCCAAAGCGGTTACGTACGCGTCTAAATCCTGCAGGAAATCGTGCACCGATTTCCCGTCGGAGTACCCCGAGTACGTCGGCGTAGGCACGCTCAACCGCGGGCGGGGTATCGGCAAAGGCGCGGCACTCGCGACGCTTGGGGCTGTCCCCATCTGCCGCGACATCGTGTCCATCATCCGCGTCATCGCGCGCATCAGCTCACCGGCGTCTAGAACGCCTTCCATCGCCGGTAAAGCTGGGGGCGAAGTCCCAGTCTCCGGGGCGCGCGTGAGTCCGAGTCTCCGCTAATCGGAGCAGCCTCCGCGCTATCTCGGCCAGGCTCGTCCTCTGACGAATCGTCCTTACTCGCGCCGGTGGTCGACCTGGTATCGACCATTCTCACTCTCTACCAGCTCGAACACAATTCTTCAAATCAGAACACGCTACCCTCCAAAATCCGCGAAACGCAAAGTGCGCGACCCCTCAGGGAGGAGCGAAAGCAACGGCCAACCGATCGGGCACCCACGTGGGCGCCAGATTATGTGGGTCGCTGCCTGATCGACGCCCGATCGGGACGTGCCTCGCTCGCTCCCCAAGAAGTCACTCACACAACATGCGCTTTCAAAACAGTTTACTTGACTCACTCGTTGGCAGTCAGCGTACTGTCCTCGTCCTCCTCGTCGTCGTCCTCGTCGTCGCCGTCACGCACACACTCCGTCCAGTCCGCAGGTCAAGAAGGGAGCCCCCCTTGTCCCGCTTCCCTTTTTGTATCCTCGCCCCCACCAATCACGTGCCCACCACGATCCGTTCACGTGAGCACCCACGCCCTTGCCACGGTCCCCGCACGATCCCCGAGGGGCGATGACGAGCCGTATGGCGGCGCTCCCCCGCCCAAAGATCCGGGTGAGCAGGAGACGGGCCGCTCGGCCTTGGCAGGGCGCGGGAAGAACGGGCGAAGGGGGCGAGGAAATGCGGGAAAGACGGGGCTACAGGGGACGTGGCCGGACGGGATCCCACAAGGTTGGTGGTTCAATGATCAGGCTGCTCCTTGGTAGCAGGAGACATCGAAAAAGGGCTGGTAAGGCGGCCAGGTGATGGGGTATCCTGATGGGAGACGAGTAGTGGCCGGGGTTTACATTCAGCGCGAACCCTGCCAAGACAAAGCAGAGGTGATTGACTTTTAGGTTTAAGTTTAATTAATTCTAGAGCCGAGCATCAGAACTGAAGAACAAGAATGGCAAAAGAGGTGCAAGCTCGGGCTCGAACTTGCGCTCATAATAGTACAAGTAGTGTCTGTGACGACGTAACAAACTAGTGAAAGCCAATTATTAGATTCTCCTTTCCTTATATTTTTTTAAACAAAACCCCAAGAAAGACATTAAGGGGGTACAGAATCAAAACTTGGAATATCCCCGGAACACTTTGAAATGAGTAAAATATGATCCATGACATCCGTAAATGATAATCACACACTTGTATATTCAGCAGAAGGCTATATTTTTTTGTTCCGCCAGATTCTGGCGAGCGATTCAAAATCAGCCATCGAGTCGGCATGACGCATCTCGGGATATTTGCCCGTGACGTCACACTCACGACGTCACGGGCCCATACGAGGCCAAGGGTGTAGTAACTACGATCGTCGTCACTAGGTGGCGCCAGCTTTATCGTCAGGGCGTTACAATTCTGCCAAGTGGGAATGACCGAGGTACGCGGTGCACTAGACCTGAGAGGTGCGCCAAGCGCCGCTCGCTCCCGCACGCCTCCATCGGACACGCCACACCGTGGCGTAACTCTTGATGGGCCCGTGACGTGAGACATTCCAACCATAGAGTTATTACAATAAACGCTAGAGGCTCAGCTGGCGCTAGTGTGCTGTTGCATTTTGAAGCAGACAGCAAGCAGTCAGAAATTGACTTCCGGTAATGCATTTTTATGGAAAAAAGCGAGTGCATTTTCTTGCTGCGCTCGATTATAAGAGCCAATATCACGAATAATTTGTACGTACTAGGCACATTGGAACATTTCTCAGTCACGCAGACGAAATAATTGTTCAGTTACAGCATTTTTATTTGAAATTCGTGGCATGAAAAACGGTGCTAAACCCGCTCCGTACGTGTATTTATGTGCACTGTCGGACACTGTTAGCGCGAACACGGCGTCGACGCTTTCCAGCATGGAGGATATACGTGCCAAACGAACGAAGGACATGTGGAAAACCAAGAAAGACGGCAAGAACTACGCAGTAACACTGGATAAGTAACTCCTTGTGCATGCAGACGATCAAAATAAATTGAAAGCCACGTAATAAAGTCAGATTTGCAATAAATAAGTACTGCTTTATTCTTTCTGCTCATGAATATGTGCGAAGATGCTTGTTCTCGGTTCAAATCATCACCCGCACGCTCCAAATATCTGCAAATAGGGGAAGCCAGAGAGCAGGTGCCCGATAAAAACTGCCCGACGTAGGAGATAATAAAAAGACACACCTTTCGTAACTCACGAGCTTTATTTTTTGCGTTCAAATGTTTCTTTAACCGATCGTAAAGATGCACGACGGAGTCATTTTCATCCAATGACAGGACGGGCATATTAGCATTATATAAGCACCACCGAAATGCTAGCAAACCTTGAACACACTCTACATTCATTTCTATCGTTAGTTTGCTTAGATTCGTCGCTCGTTTTCACATACCTTCCTTGAAACAGAGGTTTGGGCCTGAAATAGAGCGAAGTTTAACATCGTTCAGTGGTAAAGAAAAATGCTGTAACTAAAGCAATTACACTTTCACAATACCAATAAAGGTACATACTATCCGGTACAACCAAATTGACAAAAGTTATTCATGCTATTTTCCGGCGAAGAGACAACATTCACGCGCGTTTTCCCGTAGGAATACACAGGGAGGCTGGAAATGTAGACTGCATGCTGTCTGCTTCAATTTGCAACCGGAAGTCCCGTAGACAGTAGCGCCAGCTGAGCCTCTAGCGTTTATTGTAATAACTCTATGATTCCAACAAAGCGCAGACCTCAACTACCAGGTGGTATTAGGAAATTGTTTTATTTGCTTTAAAATTGCTCTTCTTGCATTTACAGACAAAAGACTGCTATTTGTGAGCTGCTGTCATGAAGCAGACCATGTCTACACGAAGAAATACGCGCTAAAATTTTGCTTCCGTATCCCATTAAAGCAGAACGAAAAGCGACTGCTCTCCCATTCTTAATATTTTTTTTGCATTAGCTATAGAGAGACTACAATTATAAAAATACCAGAACACGACACTTATCTTCCAATGCACACAAGCAGTCAATGAGAAATGATATTGGAAAAACTTCATATCCGAGGAAAGTTAGTCATATTTGAGATCAGTCAGAGGAAAATGTCGGCTTAACGACTGATGTAGAGGTCACAGGAATTCATGATAAAAGCGTTTTCTTAGAAGAAAAACCGAAAGAGAAACAATTAATTTCACAGCACTGCGATTCACTGAAAGCACCCGTCTTGAACGGAGGAGATGCTAGCTCCTCCGCGTACGGGCAGCCGTCGATGAAGCTTTGTGTCGCGTGCTGATGCACGCTGGTTCTTCGACATAGGGTTTCGAGCGAGGAGGCCAATGAAGACAGCGGCCGTCTTGTAAACACCAACTTCTTGGGAGGCCGGAGCTGGGTGGCCATCTTGCGCGCTGACTATATACCATTCATCTCTACGCTGAGACTGCGGCGAAAGCTACGTCCTCAATGGACCACTCATACATCCCTCTTTCGCCACGTGATCACGCTCCCGCTCATGCTCACACACAGAGGACTGGGTCAGGTGATGAAAGGGAGGCGGCTGATTGGTTCGGCGGGCACGTAGTTCCCACGGCAGTCTCAGCTCAGAGCTGTGTATAGAGAGAGTTTGGTCAATGGGAGGCGCGGACAGAGCCTGGGCGTGCACCAGAAGCAGAAGGTGGACTTGACATTCTCTCTTGGCCAACCAGAAGACTAAAAGAATCCCTAGCGGTAGTAGCGAGAAACTGTTTTAATCATAGGTATATGTTGGTATATGGTTTTAATAAGCACGTAAGTGTGAAGTGTAGTGACCCTTCATGGTTGAAAATAGGGTGCACGTGATGTTACGATCATGATCCTGCAGAAAGATGTAAGAAACAAATGTGCCGCTCAACTCTGTTTTGCTCGGGGAGAGTGTGACCGCTCGGACGGTAGATTCCCGGCCCTCGGCGCATGGATTATGTCGATCGTTCCGCCATTCGCACTCTTCCACCATAATTTTGGATGACCGTGATTGAAACATCACGTGCACCAATGTCACCGAGAGTTACTCAGACGCACTTATTAAGTTTGCTCCTTGCAACCACCGCCAGGGTATTATTTCCGGCCTCTGATTGGCCACATCCGAATTTGTGAAGACGCCCCGGAACACGCCCAGCCCGCTTTTGGCCAATGGCGCCTCCTCATTTGTCTCCTATTCTTCCCAACGAATGGCCAAACTTTCTACATATATGGCTCTGTCTCAGCTTAGGGGTGAATGGAGTATAGGACAGCATGTCTCAATGCAATGAAATTTCGTAAAGTCCAAAACCGGGTACAGCAAAGCGACCAGCCAAAGGGAAAAGATCAGAAGGTTTGAAAGGCCACGTCTTGCAGGGCAGACTGGTAAACTGAACGATCACGAGCATTGGAACACTGTGAAGAACATCAGGGGCTTATTTACTGTCCTGAAAGAACAGAAGGAACACAATTGTTGGAACACTGCAAAGAACCTCAAAAGCGTATATACTGCCCTAAAAAAACTGAACGAGCACGAGCGCAAGAGCGTTGTGAAAAACCGCAGGGGCTCTTTTTGTGCCCAGAAAACAGTTAAACAGTCGAAAAAACGGGATGGGCCGACAGGCTCCCCCGACGCACCAAAATATAGCGGTAGCTGACGCGTCGAAATATAGTGGTAGCTGACGCACCAAAATGTAGTGATCCTCTGGTGGAGAGGCGACGATGTTGGTGGTTCGACGATCCGGCTGCTACTTGGCAGCAGGAGACATCCAGGAAGGGCCGGTAGAGCGGCAGCGCTGTGGGGTACCCTGACGGGTGACGAGGCAGAGTGACTTTTAGGTTTAGGTTTAATAAATCATAGAGCAGAACATCAAAACTGAAGATCGCAAACGGCGAAAGAGGCGCATGTTCGGGCTCTCGCTGTCGCTTGTAAAAGCACAAATAGCACCCGTGCCGACGCAACAATCTAGTAAAAGCCAACTACTACGCTGCCACTGAATTTCAACCTGAATTGAAAAGTTCGCGCTCTACGTACGTACAGCCAGGAGATCACAACCACGACGGGTGCAGCTCAGAAAATCAACCAGTCCGAGATTGATGAAAACAGTACGGGCGACACAGTCACATACCTCTGAGCATGTTTACCCTGCCGATCCTCGGTCTCGGTGTTCAATGGTTCAACAAGATCAGATATACAACTAATAATTTTTTTAAATATGCTTTGCAATAAAATACGGCAAAAAGATATCCTCACCTCAGTTCGGCAAACACCCACGTCGTTTGTTGTTGTTATGATGTCACAGCTAGTACACCATACCACGGTCCACAGCTGTCGAGACCAGTGTTGCTGCTCGCGCTGACAAAATGTTTATTCCACCAATTTACGCGAATTGCACAACAGATGTGATCTTGGCGGATCTTAAAGGATCACGAAAGCTAAGGAAGAATATAATTTCTAGTCTTTCTGTAGTTATCTAAGTTACTAATATCATTTACGACTGCCTGCACGTGAATATCGCATTCGAAAGTGACCACCCCGTGTCGTCACCTGCAGAAAGGTGGTCATTCCACAGCGGTTTGGGGTCGTCACTTTGCCCAAATGTCTAGTAACTCTCATTTTGGGGTAGTCAAAGCCTCCAAAGCGCCATTTGACTACTCAAGGTATTCATTTTTCTTAGAGTGTGGTGATATCTCTGAAAAGCTAGAAATGGTCGAAATCTTTCTAATGGTCAAAATAGATTTATATTTAAGAGAAGAGAAAGCGAGAGCGATAGAGAATTCGGAATGTAGTTTTGGAGACAACCGTTTTTATCTTCGAAATGTATGATGATTTCTTTCTTAAAAAAACGTTTTAGCAACTAAAACTTTATGTCCGGCTACCTTCTTTAATAGTCAAAAAGTAAACACTGACATAAAATGTGACGCCCTTTATGTCCTAAATTAAAAGTGGAATCTCCTCAAGCACATGTTCCCAATTTATAGGTCTCCTGCTGGTCAGTGCTATAGTTATAATTGTAGTTAAAACTGCTATATTTACGGACGGAATAAACAAATGATTTTTCTTGTATTAAGAAATTGACACCGACCTTTACCTCAAAATTCCTATAATGCATAAAATGCAATATTTAAAAAAAAATCGCCTTACTTTTTTTTTCAATTTTTTTTTTTAAATAAGATATTGCGAAGTCGTTTGGTTGAGTAATGAATAACTTACATTTTTGTTTATCAATTTCCTATCTACGTTTAGCGGGAAAACTAGCTGAGGTTAATTGACGTCAGTTTTCCCAGTAAATATAGCGTGTAAACCAAATGTGTATCAGCATATAAACTAACGCTTTTATGGTATTTTAGACGGCCCGCAAGAAATCGCTTTCTTAACGCATTCGCTGTAATTTACCGCAGATGTACAAACGGTAATATGGTAATATAATATTGAGTAAACTAGGAATTATACATGAACCGGAAGTGCGCCGGACGTACCCGATTGATGTCGCCACTCAGTTGTTACCAAAAAAGAAAGGCGCAAATAATGGGCCTCGCGGTATTGAAAACTATACACTTCCCTGAGCTAGGGTGTTGCAGATCAAAACTGTTGTCTTATAAGCCCCACATCCATTCTATATGCGCTCACGTGCCCAGCAGTCTTACGTTTAACAAAATGTGTGTCCTCGCCTCAAGCATATCTATGTACCGTTCACGTAATTTTACTACCAGTTGTGCGCACGCGGAGCACAAGATCGTCTGCTTCTTTTGCAGGGGTTCTAGTCAAGTCAGAACGCCGAGCTCTGATTGGTTCTGCTTGAAGGACAGTGAGTAGACCTCAAAGCAAGCTCCCTTGAGGTCTACACACCATCCTTCCATCAGAGCCAATCAGAGTTCTTGTTTTGACATCCCCACAAACCCTGCAAAACAAGCAGACGAACTTGCGCTGCGCATAGCGTCCTTTGTGTCAAGAATTGTACTGTTTTCATGGAATGAACACCAACCCACTTTTACCATTAAGTTCAATTTACACGTTTACCATTCAATTTGTATACAGTATTCTAATTAATAAATTAAATCCCGGTTTTCTCTCAAATTACACTGACTTATGTTGAGATAAAATTATAGGAAATTCTTTCGAACGTTGTGCTGTAACGAAGTAATGGAAAAGAAGCGACCATACTGCCTTCAAGGTGACAGTTTTCTCATATATCCCAAAACATAGTCTTGCGGGCCATAATCTAAGCATCTCTACATCACCGTTCTAGCACATGATACCGCTAAAGAGGAAAAAAATACAAACACTTATAACTCCAACTGAGAGAGGGAGAGAGAGAGAAAGGGAGAGAGATACGGAGAGAAACAGAGACCAGCTATTTTTGTCGCGAGAGCGGATGCCGGCGCATCCAGCCTCGGAGTCGAAGGCGGAAATGTCGGCCCTATTTCACGCTCGTTACGCAATCGAGACCTCTCCGGCGGCAATGCAGCGACAGGCTTGATTCTCGCATCTCGGCCTTTGTTACGCTTCCGCTACTCTTTATGGTTTACGGGCTTAGTCGTTGCTTGCAAACAAGATCATGCGTGTAGAGATGATACCTACAGAAGTGAAGTTTGTTCTAGCGACTGTTAAATATTTGGATAGACTGCGAATCAATATGCGTCTACCGCTTGTGGAGGTCACGGGGTGATTCCACGAGAGATCGAACCAGCAGGTCCACTCAACATTTTTATTTTTTCTGGTTTTTTTATATGTGATGTGCACTTAAATGAATCGCACGAAACGGAACTTTTTGCCTCGAAACCGCGTTTTCACTACGAGAAAAAAAGATGTTTCAAGATTGGGCGACGGCTCCGCTCCCACCGCGGACTGCGTTAGGTGCCAACTTTGCGGTCCTGTGGGAGGCAGGCGAAGAGTGGTACGCCAAAAATGTTTCATGTTTCATGTAACACACCAAAGTTTACGTCAGCTGCATGCAAATATTGCGTGCTTTATAAATTAAAAAATATATAAAAAATTCCTAACTTTCGACCAGGTGCAACAAACACACTAACTTTCAGGCCTTCTACCTCAATCTGTATGGCATTAACGAGTTCGAAAGCTACACATAATATAGTCCAGGGCATCTAAATTATTCGTCAAAAATATGAGCTACCGGTAAAAATACAAAACATAACAAAAAATCATTTTGAAAAAACACGTTTTCAAAAAAATGCTTATATTGAAAAAAAAACAAAATAAAAAACCCAGTTTCGATTTCATTAAAACTCAGGGGTACAACTCTCCTTAGGCCAGGCAAAAAGAAAGTGCAAAAACATGTTGCATCATCTGCTTGGTACAAAAATTGTAACCGGTCAAAGTGGCGGTTGCAAAGCATCTTGACCCCGGCGTTTTTCGTTTCTCCCCGCTGCTATTTTTCTTCTTTTTTTTTCTAAAAAATTGCAACTTTATTTTTTTTTGTCACAAATAAAAAAATGTATGTGTTGTAGCTTGCTGTCAGAGAAGATATATTTCCAGATTTTCTTTCGCTTTTGGCTGCCTACGGGCACTCATGAAAGTTTACGATGGGTGATTCCACGACAGATCAAACCTGCAAGTCCACTCGACATTTTTTTTTCTTTTTATATGCGATGTACACACAAATGAATCACGCGAAGCTCAACTTTGTTTATCAAAAAAGCGTTTTCCCTTCGAGAAAAAAATCTTTAATTAAGATTGTGCGACGGCCCTGCTTCCACCGCCGACTGCAATAGTTGCCAACTTTGCGGTCCTGTGGACGGCAGGCTAAAAGTGGTGCGACAAAAATATTTTTGTTTCTTATAATGCATCAAAGTTTAAGTCAACTGCATGCAATTATTATCTTTTCTATAAAATAAAACTATACACAATATAGGCCAGGGCATCCAAAACATACTTACAAAATATGATTTTTTGGTAAAAATATAAACATTAAAAGAATCATTTTTGAACAACACATTTAAAAAAATACACATATTGCCCCGCGCGCAGCTGGCCAAGTAGGCAGCGCGCGCGTGGCCTAAGCGGTTATTGTACCTGCCTCCCACGCGAAAAACCAAGGTTCGATTCCTGTTAGCGACGTGTCTTTTGTTTATCCGTGCATTTTAGTGTTCTGGCAAATTCGAGAATCCTGGTGCTTGTTCGAGGTGCGAATGTTCTACGCGTCGAACTTTCCGCGCCGATTATTCCAGAAGCTCACGCGTGTAGTACATAAGGGGCTTCGCGAGCGAGCCAGGGTCAGTTTCGCCTCAGCGTTCGATCCTGCTGCTTCGCCGCTTTCGACGCCTGCTACGCTCTGTTATTATCTTCTGTTTCCTTCTTACTTTTGGGCACAAGTTCGCCCCATTAAACATTCAGTTTACTCAGTCATTCACCGCCTCATCACTTGTCATTCGTGACATTTTGGTGGAGGTGCGGGGTAACTCCAGCTCCCGGGATCCGGACCCCTGCTGCAGAAGCCGAAGAAGAACATCCCGACGATGACCACCCCGCCTGTCGTCGTCCTGCCCGTCGCTCCGCGGACGCCTACACCCTTCCTCGGCGAAAGCTACGAAGACGTCGAAGACTGGATTGACCATTATGAACGCGTTGCCCGCCACAATGGCTGGACCGACGAGCAGCGCCTGCACAACGTCTATTTTTCGCTTGAGGGGACCGCCAAGCACTGGTACGAGAACCATGAGTCCTCTTTGACGTCGTGGGACATCTTCAAGACCGATCTGAAGGCTACATTTATCAACCACCA
>JAZHYW010000948.1:0-19566 GCA_037355805.1 Ixodes ricinus
CAGCGTTCGATCCTGCTGCTTCGCCGCTTTCGACGCCCGCGACGCTCTGTTATTATCTTCTGTTTCCTTTTTACTTTTGGGCACAAGTTTGCCCCATTAAACATTCAGTTTACTCAGTCATTCACCGCCTCATCACTTGTCATTCGTGACAATATTGAAGAAAAAAAGAACCCGGTTTTCATTCTATTAAAACTTTGGGGTACAACTCTCCTTAGGCCAGGCAAATAAACGTACAAAAACATTGCACCATTTGCCTGGTACAAAAGTTCTAACCGGTCAAAGTGGCGGTTGCGAAGCGTCTTGACTCCGGCGCTTTCGCTTCTCCCCACCGCTTGTCTCTCTTTGCACTCTTTGAAAAAGTTCACTTTTTTTGCCGCTCCGTACGAGAAGTTCAGTCTGATAGTATGTATTTACTCGAAACACCACAAAAGTTAGCGATGCTTCTGTTGCTTAGAACGGGCACGCATAAAATTAAATTGTTGTTGGCCTTCCTGGCTGCCTTGTGAGTTCGAACCAATATCAAGATGGCACATTCGCTATAATCAGATTTAAAAAGGTTTAATTGCAGTGAGCTTGGTTGCAGCAGTTCCCGCCACCAAGAGGACATGACCGCACTGCTCATCTTGTGTGCCTTTCCTGGGCACACACGCACAAACCCACAGCTGTCCAGATGACATCACTGCCGCGAAGACATCAATTCTGCCACCGCGCATTCTAAAAGAGTCTAGATGAACTGTCACAGTAATCCACCTTGATGCGATCAGAGTTCAGTGGATTCTCCAAATTTCCTTTAAGGGTAGCGTTGACGAGCCCTCATCTTTAAATAGCTGTTACGTTTTTAGACGCAAGGAAGCAAGCGCCTGAACGTTCGTGCCGGAGTCAGGCTGAAGACAGCTCGAGTTTCGTTTATTAGAACTGTAGAGAATAAAGGAGCGACGCCTCAGGTACAGGAGTGCGGTGCGCTTGTGTTACGGCGGAGCCAAGGAGGATGTTATGTTTGCCCAGCGGTAAACGCGAGCTCACATATCTGACCAGCTCCTGACGGCGAGAGCGACCGCGAGCCACTGAGGGAAACGTAAACCTCCTCTTTGGCTCCGCCCTAACATAAGCGTCCCGTACCCTTGTACCCGAAGCGTCGTTCTTTTATTATCTACAGTTCTAATAAACGAGACATGCGAAGTGCGAAGTTCAAGCGCGATCACCCAGGCAGCACAGACACGTTGAAAAGACGTCGAAAGAAGGTTGATGACGTCAGGAACCACATGTCGTAACAACGTCGAAAGTCTGAACGTCAGGTCCTTTCGACGTAATATGGAAAGGCTAATGTCTGGAAAATACCGTGGATTTTACGTCGACATAACGTCCCACTTAACGACCTTAGAACGTCGAGTGCACGTCTGAATTGGACGGGAAGTCAAGTGATAACGTTATATCAACATTGACACAACGTCCCATTTAACGACCATAAAACGTCGAGTATACGTCTAAACTGAACGGGATGTCAATTGAGAACGTCATATTAGCGATATAATTACGTCCCATTTAACGACATAAAATGTCGAGCGCACTTCTGTGATAAGGTTATGTCAACGTTGAAATAACGTTCCATTTAACGACCATAAACCGTAAAGCATACTTCGAGACTGAACGGGATGTCAATTAATAACGGTCTCGACCTGGGCCACCGTGGAACAATGGAGTCAGCCGGATCTGGCTTCGTTGCTCGAAGGTATGTTCGCGAAAGCGTGTATATTCGGACGGAATAGACCATTTGCTAAAACCCCCAAGCGCCCCGGCCCGCACTCTAGGAATCATGGGAACGGTGTTCAGCTTCCTAGTGATCGGGATTTTCGGCCACTTCCATGGCTACACAGTTTTGGGTGTAATTCGGAGTCACCCTAAACAAGCGTCCTATAGGGCCCAAGGACCTGTCATATCACTTTTAAGATTTCTCGTCAATGACAGCGTTTTCTATACTGTGCATGCTGTACACCCTTCAACCTGGTTCAGCTGCAGAAATCTCTTACAATATTATCATTCTCTTACAGCTTCAAAGACGCTGATATTAGGTTAGAAACCCTAAAAATGCTATAAACAGTCCCGCTGACTCCGAGCTAAATCCTGTATTTTGTTTTTGTGATTTCTCGGCGTTTTAAGCAATTCCTGCTAAAACAACAATCACGAGAATGATAATATTGTAAGAGATTTCTGCAGTTAAGCCAGGTTGAAAGGTGGATTGCCTGCACAGTATCAAAAATGCTGACATTGACGAGAAATTTTAAAAGTGATATGACAACACCTTGGGCTCTATAAGGCGCTTGTTCAGGGTGATCAAGGTGTTCGCTCAGAGATTGTTGGGACGTCTCGCGCTCAACGTTCAAAGAACTTCCCGGAGAAAACGTAGAACTGACGCCTATTAATGCCAATGACGTCACGGTGTTGCTCAGACATTGTTGGGACGTCTCGCGCTCAACGTTCGAAGAACTTACCAAAAAACGTAGAAATGACGTCGAATAATGTCGATGACGTCAAGGTGTTGCTCAGGACATTGTTGGGACGTCTCGTGCTCCACGTTCAAAGAACTTCCCGGAGAAAACGTAGAACTGACGTTTATTATTGCCAATGACGTCAAGGTGCTGCTCAGCCATTGTTGGGACGTCTCGCGCTCAACGTTTGAAGAACCTCCCGAAAAAACGTTGAACTGACGTCGAATAATGTTGATGACGTCAAGGTGTTGCTCAGGACGTTGTTGGGACGTCTCGTGCTCGACGTTCAAATAACTTCCCGGAGAAAACGTAGAACTGACGTCGATTAATGTCGAAGACGTCAAGGTGTTACTCAGGACATTGTTATGACGTCTCGTGCTTGACGTTCGCAGAACTTCTCATGCAAGACGTCGAAGAGACGTCGATTACTATTGAGGACGTCGAGGTGAAGCTTATGACGTTGTCACTACGTCGCGTGTTTGACGTTGTCAGAACCTCTCATGTGGACGTACCAATGCCGTCGATAAAAAGTTTGTTAAGGACTTCGACGTCGCCCAACGTCTAGGACCTTATTTCGACGTCATCTCGACGTCTTGTGCTGCGTGGGCAAGTTCAAGAAGTCCTGCCTTGCCCAGCCTCCTTCGCCCCCCCCCTTCCCTTCTTTTTTCCAAACACACACTGCAGTGGTTCACCGAGTGGAGCTCGTATTTCGCTGCGCGCGCGCCGAAACAGGAATCATCGTTTCGTGTTTGTATGTTCTTCACAAGTGCCCGGGGCAGCTTCAAAACTGATGCGAACACAGAAGTGTGATATGCTGGTTCTCCACGAGAACCTTGTACGCATGAGCGTAAACTTTCATGAGTGCCCGTAGACAGCCACAAGCGAAAGAAAATCTGGAAAGATATCTTCTCTGACAGCAAGCTACAACACATAAATCTTATTTGTGACAAAAAAATAACTTGATATTTTTTAGGAAAAAAACACGTTAGCAGCGGGGAGAAACGAAAAACGCCGGAGTCAAGACGCTTTGCAACCGCCACCACGGTGTGTGTGACCGCCACTTTGACCGGTTGCAATTTTCGTACCAAGCAAATGATGCAACATGTATTTACACTTTCTTTTTGCCTGGCATAAGGAGAGTTGTACCCCAGAGTTTTAATGAAATAGAGACTGTTTTTTTATTATGTTTTTTCAATATAAGTATCTATTGAAAATGTGTTTCTTCAGAATAATTTTTGTTATGTTGATATATTTATCGAAAGCTGATAATTTTGACGAATAATTTAGAATGCCCTAGCCTATATTATGTGTAGCTTTCGAACTCGTTAATGCCATACTGATTGAGGTAGAAGGCCTGAAAGTTAGTGTGTTTATTGCACCTGGTTGAAAGTTAGGAATTTTTATATATTTTTTAAATTCATAAAGCACACAATATTTGCATGCAGCTGACTTAAACGTTGGTGTGTTACATGAAACAGGAAACATTTTTGGCGTTCCACTCTTTGCCTGCCTCCCACAGGACCTCAAAGTTGGCACCTAACACAGTCCGCGGTGGGAGCGGAGCTGTCGCGCAATCTTGAAACATTTTTTTCTCGTAGTGAAAAGGCGGTTTCGAGACAAAAAGTTCCGTTTCGTGCGATTCATTTGAGTGCACATCACATACAAAAGAACGGAAGGAATAAAAATGTCGAGTGGACCTGTTGAGTTCGATCTCTCGTGGAATCACCCCACGAGAACTAGGACACGAGAAAATACACCATATCCAGGGGCGGATTCAGAGGGAGGGTCCCGATGTCCGGATCCCACTCTTGAACTCAGCATGTGTACAAATTTAGGGCGTGGAAACGAGAAGGGGGGGGGGTCTTAAACATATGATACGCTGACATACACCTAACCCCCCCCCCTCAAGAAATACCTGCGTCCGCCCCTGACCATATCCAATCTTAGTAGATTACCTCAGTTGTGGAACTCCCGCGCAAACAGGTACCTCCCCTCCCCCCCCCCCCTTCGCTCACTTCCGTCCGTCTCCCATCGTTTGAAGCGCCACCTTGATTTGCGTTCCAAAACTCGGTGTTAAATTTCATTGAGCGATAGAACTCCATCTACAGGTTTTCCCGCTCATAAAGCCGTTCAATGCATACACCTAAATGAAATGAATATTTTTCAAACACGGTTTCACTGTCAAGCCTCTTGAAACTTTTCGTTACTATTCTCAAACCGACAAAAGAAAAAGAAAGCATGCCTATCATTCAGTCTGGAGCTTACGTATTACTATGGTGCCTGGATCGCGTCTTCGACTGGTGTGTTTAGCGTCCTATCCCGCCCATACATCAAAAGTGGTCCTGAAGTGGCAACAAATGACGTCACAGAAGCCGGAGTGTCATGCTGTTGACTGTCGCGATCCTGGCGGTTGGCCGTAGAAATGCTGCCGAAAAGCACGAGCGAACGTGAGTGTCGCTGTCGTCACGGCGTCCCAGCAGCCGGAAGTTGGGACAACTTCCGGCTGCTTTAGCTTCCGTGAACTGTCACAGTGGAGAGCGACCTGCAGCAGAACAGGCGTCTGCCATATGTACCACAACTGTTGGGACGCCGCCAGGGTCGCGACCTGCGACAGCATGACACTTGTATGACGTCATCAGGCGGAAATCGAGGGACCACTTTTTTGGACGCGGTAAGGACACCAGTCGGAGACGCGTTCCAGCCACCATAGTATTGCTGCCTAAGAAATTCCTCAAAAGTCACGAGAGAACGAGTTACGCAACTCGCATATCCAGTGAAACGTCATTCGTGACTGGCAAGCTACTTAGACCTCTGTAACGGTTGTAACGTATGATTTAACAGTCATAATTCATCAACAGATATGAACGGATTAAATTGAGTGACTCTCGAATTAAAATGATGGCGCTGGGATAAAATTTTCGACAACTTGGATTAAATCCATTGAGACTCGGAACAAATTGGTGTGCAGCTGGATTAAATTCCGGGACACTCTAATTAAAAAAGCTGGCACTTTTAAATTATTAGCGGAAAAACCTGTAGAGGCTGAGCTTTGAAACGTACGTATTCTATAGAATACGCTGCAGTTACCATTAGTTACCATAGCAGCCATGTGGCGCGTCGAAGGACGGGAGTACTGCTCGTGCAAGCAGCGTCTATGACCAGTTCCGTAACTGAGCTAATCTATTAACGTTGATCAAAACGCGTCTCTGGCATCAGGACGCCGCGGTGCTATTGGCGCTGCATATCGCTGCATAGTTATGTCCTGCTTTCGGCAGGGCGATAGCAGGGCATAGCAGCGGAAATCGCAACACTTAAACGCAATTTCCTCACAATTAACATAGAAGTTTGGGCGAGTTGGTAAGTAGACATGATAAAAAATGAAAGCCGTTTACAACTCCCTGTAACGCCGAACTAGAGCGCAGCTCTTGAGGAGGAGGAGGGAAGGGTACTGAGGGGAGGGTAAACTCCTCCTCCCTCCTCCTCAACTCCTAATCCTACCAAATACTCCTCCTCCCTCCTCCTCCTTCCTCCTCCCCTTCCTCCTCCTCCTCCTCCCTCCTCCTCCTTCCTCCTCCCCCTCCTTCTCCTCCTCCTTCCCTCCTCCTCCTCCTTCCCTCCCTCCTCCTCCCCTCCCTCCTTCCTCCTCCTTCCTCCCTCCCCTATCCTCCTCCTTCCTCCCTCCCCTCTTCCTCCTCCCTTCCTCCTCCTCCTTCCTCCTCCTCCCCTCCCTCCTCCTCCCTCCCACCTCTCCTCCCTCCTCCCTCCCACCTCCTCCTTCCCTCCCTCCTCCTCCTTCCTCCTCCTCCCTTCCCCCCTCCTCCACCCCCTCCTCCTTTATCCTTCCCTCCTCCTCCTCCCTCCCCCTCTTCCTCCTCCACCTGCTATCCTCCGTCCTTCCTCCCTCCCTTCCTTCTCCCTCCTCCTCCCCCTCTTCTCCTCCCCTTATTCCTCCTCCTTCCCACTACCTCCCTCCCTCCTCCCTCCTCCCCCTACTCCTCCCTCCCTCCACCCTCCTCCTTCCTCCTCCTCCCTCCCTACTCCTCCTCTCCTCCTTCCCTTCCTTCTCCCCTCCTCCACCCCCTCCTCCTTTATCCTTCCCTCCTCCCCCTCCCTCCCCTCTCTCTCCTCCTCCACCTGCTATCCTCCTCCTTCCTCCTCCCCTCTTCCTTCTCCCTCCTCCTCCCCTCTTCTCCCTCCCTCACTCCCTCCTCCTTCCCCTACTCCTCCCTCCTCCTCCCTCCCCTCCTCCCTCCTCCACCTCCTCCTCTCCTCCTCCCTCCTCCTTCATCCTCCCTTCCTCCTCCTCCCTCTCTCCTCCCTCCTCCCTCCTCCTCCTCCTCCTCCTTCTGCGCGGTGCATTATGGGATATTTCCCATGATGCCCCGCGCGGCAGCCGACGGCGATGGCGACGGCGACGCCGCTCATGCCGGAAACGGGCGCCTAGAGCTGCGCTTCTGAACAAAACAGCGCAAGACAAGGACGAAGTAGAAGGAACAACAGGACACAGCGCTGTGTCCTGTTGTTCCTTCTACTCGTCCTGTCTTTGCGCTGTTTTGTTTTAAAGCGCAGCTCTTGGGCGCCCGTTTCCGGCTTGAGCGGCGTCGCCGTCGCCGTCGCCGTCGGCGTAACCGCCCGAGGTCACGTGACCCCCAGGTCACGTGACCCCCCCCCCGAGGTCACGTGGACCTCCAGGTCACGTGGTCCCCCAGGTCACGTGGTCCCCAGGTCACGTGGCCCCAGGTCACGTGACCTTCTGGTCACGTGACCCCCTGAGGTCACGTGATGATGATGACGATCACGATACGGATGCCGATGACGGCATCAGTGACCTCACTGATGGCGTCATCGGCATCCGCATCGTCATCATCACTGATGACGTCATCAGTGACGTCACTGATGACGTCATCGGCATCCGCATCGTCATCGTCATCATCATTGATGACGTCATCAGTGACGTCACGTGACCCCCCCCGCCGAGGTCACTTGACCCCTCCCCCGTGCCCTTCCCTCCTCCTCCTCAAGAGCTGCGCTCTAATTCGGCGTTACAGGGAGTTGTAAACGGCTTTCACTTTTTATCATCCCTGATAATCTTTTTTTAATTTCTTTAATTTTCGACATTATGTTTACATTAAATCACGTGCCGCATGGTTCCAAACGGGAAAAAGAGCTTCCAAAAATAATGTTTTCTGTGGAGAAAATAATATGGAAGTTAACGCGCTCATAAATTCAAATTTAATATAGTTGACTGACAATATTGGTTATCAGCATCGTAATAAACTCATGGGGCACGCTGAACATTCAGGAGGATGACCCGCGGCACAGGTGACACAGCTATTGTTCATCCACGGCCTAAAAAAATTGAATCGAATTGCGGGTATACGTCTGGCAAAAAACAGTGTCAAAAGAAGGGGGGGCACAAAGAAGGAGTTGTTTCGCAGTAGTTCCTCATGCTTTTTCTGGCACTATTGCTACATTATAACTATAGCAAAACCAACCGTAATTGGTTGAACTCTAGTTACGACCTCAGCCGACGACCCGATACAGCCAATCAAGCGACTGAGCTAATCACGCGCAGAGAAAAAGATCATGACTGCGGTGCATTCACTGTGCGTGGTTGGTTGATTCACTCGGCGATGTCAAACTCACAAGGACGATGACCGCGCGTGACAATGCACTTTTCGCGCTGCCTGAATGAATCCATTGGACCGTATAAACCTTTGCATCACTAATCATCCGGGCGAAAAATGCTGAGTCGTTTAGCTGTGGACGCATGCGCAGCGTTCTATATACCGCTCAACGAAGCTACAGCGGATTGTTAGAAGGCGTTTCGCAGCCCAACAGGCAAAGATAGAAGGGCGCAGAATGCGATGTTTCCGAAGGTCTATAGCGTCGGCTGCAGCCGGACATAGTCTGATATGGAGTATAGCCCAACATTCCTAATTACAGGTGCCCGGCGAAGACACCGACAGTGGAGCTTCACCGCCGATGCGAGATGGCAGGCAGTTTATATACTCGGCCTCATGGCAACACGGCCAACGGGCGGAGGCTATACGGTCCCGGTGAGCCAATCGGCGCGTCGGACGTATTATACAATAGACGTTTGCAAGTACGGACTGTGGGAGCCGCCATCTTGCTGCTGGAGTGTGCGTAGATCGTCTGATAGTCAAGTATTGCTGAGGTGTGGCCACGGCTTGGCGCCCAAACAAAGTGTTTTCCACCCGTGGTGGCCAGACTATGGCTCTCGAAGCGCGGCTGCATGCAAACGAGTATACTCTACCTGGGTTAATTGCGCGCAGCGTTGTCCGAGCCACTGATGGGACAGAGGAAGGCCGCTGTAGTACGAATATTGAGTGACGGGTTATTCTTTTCCGGGCAAAAAATCAATATATAAGATGAAAAGAAAATAGTAATAATGGTCTCGCTAAGCGCGGAGTTTCCACCTTCTGCAACTGCCTCGGTTACGCTATCTCCTCTCTACCTACGATAAGGCCCGGCGCGTACTTCGCCTCCGTCGTTCTGATTGACTCCAACGGGCCATCGCGTTCGATCTTTGCCACGTTACGATGGAAAGAAATACAGAAGAATGGAGGGGGAGGAGGGGGAGCGGACCTGTACTTTTGCCAATTCTCTTGTATACACTAAAACAAGTACACCATTAAAGGTGCAATCATCTTGTCCCGATAATAACACCTCAACGCCCTTAGAATGGTGAAGAACAACCTAAGGATAGGTAAAAATAAAATGCTGATAATTTTACCGTATCCTTTAAGTATATATATATATATATTTTTTTTTGCGAGCTACAAGTTTTTACTTATATTTAACACAGAGTTGTCATGTGCACATAACATATATTCAGGTTGATTGGTCCGGTGGTTCGTAGTTCCCACCGCAATGTCAGCTTAGACGTGAATGTGCATTACTCAAGTCTTGAATAAGTCACATTACTCAAAGATTGAGGAACCCCTTAAAGTTGTTAGGGTTTTTTTATTAAAAAGAAAAATAATTATGACTCAAACAAATGCAAAACTCACACTGCACGTAATAACGGGTCTTGGTCTTCGAGAATTATTGTTTTTAGTTTTGGACTTGTTGAGCATAATATGGCAAATGACGAAGGCTACACCACCTCATATGGCTACAGTAAAAAGAGCTACACACTACATAACATACTCCTGGTATGTTCTTGCTTATTACAGCAGACTGTTAAGCGCTAGTTGCCCCAGGATCGTGCCCGGTAAAAAAGATGTCGACACAACAGTCTGGTTGCCGCTGTCGCTCAAAGATGGCGGTAGCTGTCCAGAGTGTTATGTTTGCCGGTTGTCTGTTTGCCGCCGTCACTCATAGATCGCGGCAACCTTTCCAGCCTCGGCAACCAGACAACTCGTTGCTGCCGTCGCTTCTAGATGGCGGCAACGTTTCTCCGGAGGAAGAAGAGCGGGAACGGAACGAGTGGCGATGTGCGCAGCAGCGCGAATGGGTCCGCAACCGCCGCGAGGCCGCTATCGCCTAAAGTTCCACTGCGTCGAGCGCTTCAGATTCCCCTGCCAAAGAAGAGCAGATCGCTCGCCTGGAAAGCCACCGCCGAAAATAGAAGCTACAGCTCCGCTGCTCTTCCTTCTTCACCAGATTGGAAAGGCTGAAAGTTTCTTTTATGCTTGCCTATGCATTAATTTCTAAAGACAAGTTATTTCCGATATTTAGGGACAGATGCTGCTTGATCCCGTGCGATAAAAAGAACGACCGTTTAAAGACGCGATCTCCAAAACCAACTGAAGAGTGGCGCATCTATAAGGGCGTCCCAAGCTGCGGTTAAAATTGCCGCGGGTCTAAAGATTTTATCTTAAGTAATACAAAAACCTTTGTCTAATGTAAAGTCAACATCTACATTTAATTCATGTAATGACGTAATGAAAACATGGTAGTGCCTACAACTTGCAGGCACGTGAACGAATGTCACTATCCGAATGGATGAATGACCGTTTAGGCAGCACTGGACAATGAATAAAAGAGTGCCGAAACATGAGTGTAGCTTTCAAAGGACAAATATCATTTTAAATTGTAATTCTCATTTGCTCTTTCGGCTCACACCTTCACGGAGTACGGCGATGTGGAGAAGCACGTCTAGGCCAGCCTTTCTTAATTTCTGTCCCGGGAACAAAATGCTCTTTCAGGCTGCTTCACTCTCTTAATAGGCAGAAGTGTGTGCTTCTTTTCAAGTAAATGTACAGGGTCCGATCGAGAAAAGTAAACCCTACTTTTCGGTAGGGTTTACGCATCTAAAACTACGCATCGCAGAACGCTCAAACTCCGCCAGAATGTAACCATAGCGGTCCAAGCAAGATGCCAAAGTTTCAGGACATGAGCTTACCTGGATCAAAAGATAAAAAGAAAAAAACGAGAATTCTCTACGGGGAGGCTCCGACCACGGAGAGATGCAGACGGAGGCCGTCTGCTTTGCGTTGCATCGCATAGGTGGCGCCACCACCTATGCGGGTTGGCGGGATTATCACGGGCATCTGCCGGGCTTGGCGGAAAATTCGTAATTGTTCTCAATCATTTCTGAAGTTTCACTTACGCACTGCTTTTCACTGCAACGGAAATAAAGATTACACGTTCTAATTTGTGATACTTCGGTGCATTTGCTCAGGCATAACATTTCTTCATGCTAATTATTTTAGCAGATGTCGTCTGCTTTGCTCTTCGCAAACCCGAACGCCGCGGTGCACCTATTCTTCCCGTTCGGTAGCACCTTCGACACTTGGTGCTGCAGATTATGTGAAGTTCGGTATGGACGTGGTAGCTTCCTCTAGTGGCCAAGTCTGCTCCCTGCCAATAAGCCGTTTATCACCTAATTAATTTTTTCTAAGTTACAATATTTGGGCTCCGCCGTCAGAGGAGCCTCCTTTCGGTTGCAGATGAACTTCAGCTGGGCCAATATATTTTCCTTTTTTAACTTCTGTACCGTTTTTTTATGTTTGCGTACTTGGTGCTTTTTTTTTTTTTTTTTTGTTGGAAATGAAAAATAAAAAAGGGAGAGGCAGAAGATGTAAAGGATTTCTGTACTTTTGGTTTTCTGGTATTTAGATTAAATGCTGGACAATTAAGCTGCCCCGTCAAAGAACCAAGTTCACCATTTGCATGGTCCGGAGACACCAGATGAGAGAGACACGGGAGAGCGCCGAGCAGCAGTGGCTCAGCAGCCGACAACCGTAATTGGCAGCCCTAAAAAGGACCATTTGTCAGAGGTAAACGAAATAAAAACGGGAAAAGACCGCGCACATGGCGGAAGCTATTCTTGCTTCCAGATGAAAATATGTGGAGTGCGTCAGGGGCAGGCACTGGAAGGAATCACAGTAGCCCTACGGTTCTGCCTCAACGTGACCTCCCAGCTGCCAGGTGCAACGTCCAAGTCTCGCCTCGCATTCGGCTAACGCCGCAGCTCTCATTTCGTCCGTAATGAGCAGAAACGCAACCTCAATGCGTTGCTTGAGGATGTCCAGGGTGGAGATTCGGCCGGTGTAGACCTGTGACTTGATGAACCCCCATACAAAATAATCACGGATTGTTAGGTCAGGGGATCGCGGTGGCCATGGCATGATGGGCGAGCCTCTTCCCATCCAGCGTCCAGGAAAAGTGTCACTTAAACATTTCCTGACGGAGGTCCACCAGTGTGGGGCGCTCCATCTTGCATGAATACGCAAACTTGTCGTTGCATGTGGAGGGCCTCGAGCTCGGGAAGAAACTCCTCCTTCAACATGCGCAGATAACTTCTGCCCGTCACAGACTCATCGAAAAAAAAGGCTCAACAACACCCTCCCTCCAGATCCCGCACCAGACAGTTACCTTGGGAGAGTACTGAGACTTCTCCATTGTTCAGTGCGGGTTGCCGTTGCTCCAGTACCGGCAGTTCTGAGTGTTGACTTTACCGTCGAGGTGAAAGACGGCCTCGTCCGAGAACAGAGGGAAGTCCAGATGGGAGGGGTTGGCCGCGATCCTTAGGATCTCTTCGCGGCAAAAATCGAGCCGTCTTTCACAGTCTTCAGTCTTCAGCTCGTGGAGAACGTGAACCTTGTAGGCATGCAGGTTGTGTCGGCGAAGAATCCGGCGCACAGTGGAATTTGAAACTCCAAACAAACTCGCCGCTCTCTTCGCGGACAGGTGCGGGTCCGCTTCGAAAGCACCCATGATCCCGTACGCGAGCTGCTCTTTCTCTGGCGTGCTGGCGAAGACGTGCTTCATGTTCGCGACGCTGCTCACTGCACCAAAACGCTGGACCCACTTCCAGGTGGTTCTCTTTGACGGCGGCCTGGAACGGTGCACTTGACGGTATAAATACCAAACCACGACGTCCGCGCGTTGCTTTTGGGTTAATTGCCTCATGAGGCAGGAAAGTGCAGCGAAACACGGTAGAGATTAAAAGTAATCAACGGGAGAACCGGTGTTCGGGTTTGCGAAGAGCAAAGCGGACGACATCTGCTAAAATAATTAGCATGAAGAAATGTTATGCCTGAGCAAGTGCACCGAAGTATCACAAATTAGAGACGTGTAATCTTTATTTCCGTTGCAGTGAAAAGCAGTGCGTAAGTGATACTTCAGAAATGATAGAGAACAACTCTGAATTTGCCGCCAAGCCCGGCAGATGCCCGTGATAACCCGCCAACCCGCATAAATGGTGGCGCCACCTATGCGATGCAACGCAAAGCAAACGGCCTCCGTCTGCGTCTCTCCGTGGTCGGAGCCTCTCCGTCGAGATTTCTCGTTTTTTCTTTATCTTTTGATCCAGGTAAGCTCATGTTCTGAAACTTTGGCATCTTGCTTGGACCGCTAGGGTTACATTTTGGCAAAGTTTGAGAGTTCTGCGATGCGTAATTTTTGTTATGCGGGCCGAAAAGTAGGGTTTACTTTTCTCGATCGGACCCTGTACTTGTCCGCTTTTCATACTCATTGCATTATTGTGGAGTTCACACTTTGACCTATGGTTGGCTAATCTGTTGTGGAAGTTAAAGCTATTGCAAATTGAAACATTTTGTGAAATACAGTAGAACCCTGCTGGTGCAATTTTAGGCGATAACAATGAAGGATCATGAGTAGAGAAAATATAACCGACAATGCCCTTGGGATAGCTGCAGATGTATCAGGACGAAATACTCTCTATATTTATTTCAACTCAGCTTTCATGGCTGCAAAAATAGCCTTATTCTATGGGTTGACAATTTTCTCAACAATATTTTTTTAATTGTGGTTGAACGCATTGTTTAGTTAACGCACTGTTTAGAAACCAACTTGCATTTGCCCACACCAGCTATGCATAGGGAACTGCGTGCACAGAAACAAGATTTGTGTGAGCGGACATGTCTGCGCATGCGCTGTGCCGACAACCGCGCCACCGCAGCGGTGCGACGTCAGAGCCACTTGTTTATTTAGAGTTGCAGTTTAAAATATTGACATATAAGGATCCAAAGTTTTGAGCCCTCGAGCTAAACCATAGCTCCCTCAGACAAATTAATGCACCCTGCATGCCAGATCAAAGCAGTGAAGCATATTGCAGTCAACACTGCTAGAACATGGATGCATAAAGGAGGTAAAGAAACATGGGGTATCGTGGGCTCATGAATCTCTTACAGTGCCATACAGTACCAGGCAAGAAACAAAATGCAGAGAGGAGAGGGGTGAAAAATATGGAGGAAAGTAAAACGAACAGGGTGGCCGTGTGTCCCTAGTAGTCATAGCGGCCACCTTGGGTGTCAGTGTTTTGGGCATTAGAACCGGGAAGGCAATGCATGAGGCGTGTAATTCCCACACATATATATGTGGACGTTCAGCAGCACCGGTGTCCGTGAACGTAATACCCGAAAAAACGTATGAGCAAGGTTCTTCTGTACAAGTTATGGAATGTGCTACAAGAATATTGTCGCGAAGTTTTGCTCGCGCGAGTTATTAGTCTATCGGTTTACTTTGTTTTTGGCCTTCTTGGGGTTCGCTGGGTTTTACGGAGTGGCCCATGTGTTCGGCCGGAGTCTCGGGGGGCCCTGAATGGGGGCGAATGTGAACATAAACGAACGCTCTAACGCTGCACTTTGTTTACAGAACCCCGCGTTGGAAATGTTTTGTATTGTGTGTGTTTGCTTTTGGGATCTCTACTTCGGAGATGATTTTGCTCTGTGTATGTATAACTTCGCTGTCTGCGGCTGTGCTTTCTATTTGTATGGTTGCTCTTTTGAGGTTCGTTAGAATGAGTTCTAGTCGCATGTATGCGGTGGTTTTGGAATGTTCGTATTTGCTTTGGGCTTCAAGCCTTTTGATTAGTGGACTGGAGGGCTCCAGAGTGCTGCTGAATCCTCTATAAGCAGCCGCCAAGGGCCCGCAGAGGACTGTGACTGGACGCGGCGCCCGGACACCATGCCGTGAAGATCATCCTGACTCTGGTGAGCAACCTGCACGGCCGACCCCCTTCGGCTTGTGGAGTCGTCCGCCCGCTAACTCTCAAACTTGGGACCCATTACGGCTGTGGAGGAGTTCGGCTCGCCCGCCTTTGTATGGAACCTTGTTTGTCGAGTTTGGCTGTGGTCGGAGCCCCGCTGAGGCTGTGTGTGGTCGAGGAGGACGGCAGGGGAAGTCGCCAGAGGTTAGGAGTATTCTCTCAACATTTACTGACAAATTGGCCATATCAGTTGCAAAAGATTTTATATCCTATATTGCTTAAATAAACAGTTGTTTGTTAACATCAGAATCGTTCATCAACAGAGAAGAAGAAGACACCCGTATTTTCTTCGTGACAATATATATGCTGGTTATGTGCCCATTTGAATTAAAATGTTTTCCATCTTTGAGCTCACACTTCACAGACATGTCAGGAAGCAAGGAAAGGTAATTTTTTTCCTCTCATCGTCTACGTTTGGGTAATTAACTCGGTCTTTTGAAAAAAAAAACACTAGTCATTTTAATGGAATTATGATAAATACAATTTGGTCCTTTAAATTGTTCTTAAATCATCAGGCCACGTAAGCACCTGAAATCCCACCAGCACGCAACGGACACTGCCGAAGCCAAAGGTAAGGTCCTGGATGCTATTCGTATCACAATTTTCAGGCTGGCCAGCAGAAAGTTGACGAAACGTCAACTTTGTATTATGTCCCTCTCACATCCCGGGACAGGGTGGCCGCAGATGCCCGCACGAGGGCCTGTTTTCGTTTCGCGACGTTCATTTCGTTTCTTGGAACACGGGACCACCGGATTTGGCCGAATAAATAACAACGTAAAAATATACTCTACAGGTATATCGCACAAAGGCAAGCATGTTTCAGAATCGCGCCACTCTAAACGTGTCTCTAGAACCCAAAAATCAAAACGTAAATATTAAGCCTTTTTTTTTTTAGAGCGCAGTTTATTTTTGACGTAACTGTGCTCTCAAGGGTCTCAAAATGTTTTAGGAGTTCACAATTCCGCAGAATCAGGGGCACGCCATCGCACTTACTTTCTTATTGCTCCAAATATCGCCTCTTTTACAAACGCCGGCAGCACTTTTCGAAAACCGAAAGGTCACTGAACCAAGCAAAATCGGCCGGAGGCGTAACAACGAGCACGACTCGCAGCAAAAGCTTCTGGCTCATTGCACATATCAAGTCTTCGATTGCGCAACTGGGATTGCGCAACGTGCGTGCAAGTCCTAGCCCATTTCCTCCGCCGATACCACGGGCACCACGGGAGTCCGGACGAAACAACATTGCGCAACGTTATGCATTCGCGTCAGGAGGTCTGGAGTAACTCTCTCTCTCTCTCTCTCACGCTTTCTCACTGCCGTCGGATGCGCGTGGACGGTTTCGTTGTGATGCTGATATCATCATTGGGGAACTATATGCCGAAAAGAATAACTGAGAAATCGGCCGTTATGCTCGTTCGGTTCTTAACAGTCAAGTGTTTTAGTGCCTGTATATTTCTGAGATCATATAAATTTATATTTCCGAATATATTTTTGTGTATATTCCTGTATATATTTCCATGCACATATCTGTGTTTGTGTGTATATTTGTTAACGTTTCTATAAGCAATTGTGAACAAAAAGATATGATATTTCGACTTCACGTAACCAACTTTTTTTTTCAGAGCGGTAATATATGCACAGAAATTGTTATAAAAAGTTATATCAACGTATTCATATGGTACAAACTTATTTTTATTCAAATAACTAAGATAATTTTTAATCCAAATTTATTTCAACACTGGTTTTAGCGGCGCAGCAGGACATTGCCGATAATCTGGCTGTTGTGACAAAGTTGATCACCAAACTTTCCCTCATATCTTGAAATTAGCTTAAGCTGATGAATACTTCGCATAGAAGCCCCTAATATTGATCACAACTTGGCACCGATGAGTCATATAATCCAGCACAATGTTGTAGAATATCTGCTCAAGTTCCCCCATTTCTACCGTAGTTGGTAAAAAGTTCTGTTCAGTGTTGCGGGTTCTATTTTCCTCGAGACGACAGTAAAACCCATCCTGAAGATGCTCGATTAAATTAAGGTGAGATAACCTGCTCGGCCACTCCATCATGGGCAGCCCTTCTTTTCCTAAACGAGTTCTTCATAAGCCTGTATGAGCAGGTTGTCGGACCGAATTTTTTTATCGGTTCGGTTCAGGTTCAGTTTCAAGGTGGCGACGAAGATTTCGGTTTGGTTCAGTTCCTTTCGACAAAAAATAACGGCTCGGTTTCGGTTTTCGGTTCGATTCCGGTTTGACACTGTATATGAATGCTTGGGGTCACTGTCCTTCTGGAATTCATAGCAACGATCAAATTTTCTTTGTATCCAGAAAAGCATGACTCCCCAAGATTGATTCTCTTATAGACCTCCTTCGTCATCACTTCCTAAATTCGATGAATGGAACCAACACCACGAGAAGAAAGGAACAGGAACATTGGCTCATTAGAAAGACAAATAGTGTAAGTTGGCTGACCACGAGCAGAGGTACATCCTCCTACACCGATGCCCCATCCATCATGCTTCACTGTAGGCTGCTGATAACAGAGGTCAAACCTGACGCCTTTTGGACGTCGTGCGTATTGAATTCCATCGTTACCAGACAGCCTAAACTTAGGATCGACTGAGCAGACAGCTTTCTTACTTTAATCAAGGGTACAGTTGATTTGTTCCTTCGACTACTACAACCTGAATGTCAAGTTCGTTTTGATTTATATTGGTTTCCCAGCTGGGCTAAAGATAGTTAGTCCAGAAGCTCGCAGACGGCGTCTCACAGTTCATGGCAACGCCGTGGAGCCAGATTCTTGAAAGATATTCTGAAAATCTCGATCACCGAGAGTGGAGGGTTTCTGCGGCTCGCGCGAGGAGCGTTCCCATCTACCAGGTAGGACGTCGTCCTGAGTAGTCCTCGAGAGTGCCGAGTAAAGACAGTTCTTCTGAGCCTGCTTCTTTTGGGGATTTGAGAAACCGTTGATGGTAATAGCCTGAATTGCTGTAAAAACTGGCTCTGATTCATTCCAGATGGGTGGCCGCGAATGATCGCCTTCTAAACATTCTCCGCTTAATTTCGTGCTGGTCGTACTTGTCCTTTTCTCGAAAAATATGCTCATGTCAAGATGAAATCATTAGAAAACCGTGGCAATATTAAATGCTTTGTCGAAAACTCCAAAATGTGAGTGACTTAAAACGGCCACAACGCGCAGAAAACACACGCGCAATTTAAAAGCGAAATATAAAACAATACAGGTGGTGCAACATTGCAACACTTTCGGCGAAAAAGGTGGAATAATGACGTGCCATTTTCTAAAACACAATGTAGAGAATATTATTGGCTATTTATTAGACGTGAAACGAGAGTTCTGTCCCAAAACAAGAAAACAAAATGTCGCATCATTTTGTTCACTACTTTACGTACTTCTCATTTTCATGCGTGCTTTCTGGCTCCCGCATGTAAAATGAGGTGAATAGATAAACATCGTCGCTGCTAAACGTTCTATCTCACCACTCCACCCCACGCAGACGCAGGGCGGAGCTGTGGAAAGCGATGACAAGAAAACGAGCATTCCGGTAACAACGTCAATGATTTTATTGATTTTAAATAATCAATGCTTATTAAAGGAACACTCGTTTTCAAGTTTTGTTTGTGGGACAGTTATCATTACCAATGTCAAGGGCGCGAATGCTCATTCTAGTTGAATGAACACCATTCGGCACAGGTCAGTATCGATTGAATTATGAATTCGATACTGAACGAGGGGATTATGAATTCATGGCAGGGTCATATCCAAATAATGCTTGTGTTTATATTGAAACTCCAAAAATTGGACATGGCAATATTATAATTTGAATTTTGAAGACTTGAGAATCTTTCACAAACTACGATAAACACGAGAAATAAACTAAAACAAACACGTAAATAGAAACCCCTTCAAATCAACCTATTTTTAACGCATCGAGCTGCGATTGACACAAGAGGTATATAATTTATTTGGGAATCTAAGTTTAAAGATAGGTAACTTTAATGAATGAAAACTTTTTAACACAAAAACGCTTTTTGTTTTCGTACCTACGGCGTCTGTTTGCAAATGACACACGTCTGATTGGCGCACAAGACGAAAGATTCGGGCTGCCCATCCTCTTATGACCTTTCCATCGTAAAGGCTCCACCACTCAGCTTCAAGACTGAGAGATGGGCTAGTTGGTACATCGTGACTTTTGACACAAGCGCCACCAGACGGGGACAGAAAGTAAGAGACACAACATAAGCACTCTGCATCGACGAAAGCAGACAATTCCTCTTTTTTTTCAAATGAGAAGCACTGCACGCGTTTTTAAGGCTAGTTAACAGCGTGTAATTTGATAAACTATGGTAATAAAACAATATGAATGAACACAAAACAAATAACAACACAATTTTCATTCTGATGATTTTGGGCACACGGACCCGTGATATGTGCTTGTTAGAGTCAACTAACATGTAGTTACAAAACAGATTGAACAAATAAGAAATCTGACTGGCAGTTGGACAACTTACGAGGCCAATCTTGGTCATCCGAAGTCCATCCCTTACAAAATTACACCATCTTCCCGAGGGGAACCAT
>JAZHYW010000949.1:0-64909 GCA_037355805.1 Ixodes ricinus
GGTGTCCCACGGAGGTTGAAAAGATTCGGGCTTTATGGGTGCGTTTGTGCGCAATCTTCGTCACATGATTGGCTGCGCTGGTGAGTAACCTTTGATTACAGGAGTCGCAAGCTGGGAAAACAATTGTTTTCTTTCTTTGTTTTGCGTATATCACCCGCGTATAGGGGAAAAGATAAAGGGATGATGCCTGGCAGTCTCTGCACTCTCCTCCCCTCCCCTTCAGTTTATAAGTGCAAATAGGAAACAATATATATCATCACGCGCGAAAAATGAAACGAAACATTGAATATTCATATAAAGCATCAGTTACGTTAATACAATTGGAGCGTCTCTCATAAAAGAAGTAAAGAGAACAAAAGAAACTACAGTCTACACAAAACAGTAAACGTTTATTTAGCCTCAAATGTAAAGTATGACATAAACTTCTTCATCATCATTCTGTCATGAAGAAGGCAGTTCATAACATTTCAGCAGAAACAGGGCAATTACATAATAACTCCTTCTCCACACAATACCGATTCAATGAAAGAAACTTTCATTATACAAAAAAAATGCAACATCACCTTTCACCGTTTATGTCTGTTCAGTTTAGAATTTTCAATATTTTGAAAGTTAAGGCTTCTCGACCATATTTTGTTCTTCTAGATCGCATATTTCGCTTTTGATCTCGAAACGCGTATTCGATTAGTCTTTATGTTGGTTTGGAGGAAATATTTTTATGTATCCATTGCAAGTGTTTGAAATATGAAATCTGGTCGGCGTTTAGCATAATAGATTTAATAAAAAGTGGCTCTGTCCTTGTATTCCTTCTGCCCCTCTATAACGTTCGCATATATGTAGGATTTTGTTTTGCAAGATAATTAGTTCTTTCCAGTTTGCAGTTGTAGTTCTTCCCCAAACCATGATGCCATAGCTGATTTCTGAATTAAAAGAGTGATTACTATAATGTCTGTTTCAGCCAGTTAGGTGGTAGATTTTGTATTATATAAATGCTTCTAGTAACTCAGGATAAATCAGCTTTGAGTTTATTAATATGTGTATTTCATGACACGCCCTCTCTAAACCATACACCCAAAACAATGTATGTCACTTGTTCCCGTAGCGTACATTCAAATATCATCTTGATAGTACTGTCATCTCGCTTCTTTATTGGCTTAAAATTTACATACTTAGTAGTTGTAGTCGTATTTAAATCAAATGATTTATTTCTAACAATATACAATTTATTAAAGGTATTCATCAGCTAATTTTTCACTTTTTTGTCTCACCCGAAAAAGCAAAAAAAAAGGCAACAAAAAATCGTTTGAGTCGTCGGCGTATTCAGTCTGTCCATTTATTATGTCTAATTATGTTTATATTATTATTCTATTATTATTATGTCAGTTTCTCCATTTCAGGACAGACTGACATTTTCGTGATATGCTTTCAGTACACAAAAAACGGCCCTAAAATGGAACCTTGCTGAACGTCATGATGAATTTTTATTTTGCTACAGGACGCATCATTTATGCTTACATATGGGTACCGTTTTGTAAGATATCTCTTAATTAGTATCATTACTACCCCACGTGCTTCATAGTTTTCGCTTTTCAAGTAAAATATCCTGCATTATAGTATCAAATACATTTTGTAGATCCAAAAACAAACCAAGTGTGACTGATTTGATTTCAATATATTCAATTAGCTTATCTTTCATTTCAGTAAGTGCCGATTCCGCAGACCTGTTTTTCTGGAATCCAAATAAAACCTAAAGTATGGTGTTAAGCTTGTTTAAAAAAAATACATTTAGCCCATTTTAATACCACGCTCACATATAATAAAAAAATATTGGTAGCAGTGATATTGGCCAATAGTTATTAATTACGTTTATCCTCCGAACTTGTACAGCAGTTTTACTTTTGCTGTATTAAGTTGTTCGGGGAAATTGCCACAGATCAGCATCTTATATATTATATAGGTTAATACAGGACTTTTTATGCAGCTGGTATAATTATTCGGTAAAACTTTTATTTCCTCTTCGCCAGCGGCTACGTTGTTTATGAAACCATTCAAACGTTTATCAATTACAAGACGAGTCGCTGGAATGAGCATGATAAACTCTGATTAATTTTTTTATTTATGAGAGTCATCTGTGATTATACTTGTTTTCATGATCGTGCCAATGGTAATAAAATTCCGATTTGTTCGGTCGGCGAGTTTTTTTCCTGACGCACCTGCACTATCGATGATTAGTTTCTTCACATTACTCAGCGGTTGGTTTCTATTCAGTAAATCTTTAGCTGTGTCCACTAATTTTATATGGACATTGTAGTAGGCAAAAATCAATTTTGATAATACTCACACTTTGCTCCTTTGCTCGTATGAGATCGAAATTCAACTTGTTTCTAAATTTATTTGAACACAGACAATAAACACGGATCACGATGCTGTATATACGCTTAATACTTGCGGTCTTACTTTTTAATTTTTTTTTTAAAGATCAGAAGTCATTTACAATTTTCTAATATTTTCTGCTTTGCTTTAGTTTCACATGTGGGAAAATATTCACCATAGCAGCGTTTAAAAGTAATCAGAATGCTTTTATAGGCATGCATTGTGTCGTGTTCTTTATAAACGTCTCAGTTTCCTTGCTATATCAGGAAGCCAAAAGTCCTTAACGCATCTTCGTTTATTTTCCGCTGCCGAAACCTTTATGATTTAGTGTACTTTTTTCGTTAAAAAGAATCCAAAGTTGAAATTTGGAAATTGTCATTTATGTTATACAATATGGCACCAGCTGTACTAAGGTTCTTTGTTTGTAAGGCATTTTTCAATTCGTGTTGAGGTATCGCATGTTCCCTTGCTAGGCATCGTTATTACATTACGACATGCGTACTGGTGAATGACGTCTCGGAATTCTCTCGAGTGGAGCTCATCTGAAAAGTGTCTATATTTATATAACCGAGAATTACAAATAAAGATCTAGATTCAGGAACGCAAGATACGTTTTCCATAGATGACGACTCCAGTGCTTTGCCTGAAGCCGGCCTGTACAAGGCAGGAACAATGGTGTTTTGAATCTTTATAAATAAGCTTTTTATGTTTTTATTTATACTGGGTAGTCCATCTCTAATCTGATGCCGTAGGTTATTTTTGAAATAAATAGCTGCACTCTACTCTCATTTTTTTGTGTGGGTGACTTGTTTATTTTTTGAGGAGTTGTTAGGCTTTTTTGACTGTCCCTGTGTCTTCCCCGTTGCTGTGAGGGTAGTTCGGACTTGACGTTGAATGGGTCGCTCCCCATTCCTGCAGGAACACTGCGAATTTACATGACGCGAATCGCGGTTTGTTATCTGTTCGGAGATTTCTCGGCACTTTAAGTCGTGCAAACATTGGGTCGAGGACGGCGATAACGTCCTTGGTTGTTGTCATGAGAGGTTCCAGCTCAGAGAACCTTGAATAGTAATCGGCAGCAACCAAGTAGTTACTACTTTCATGGACAAAAACATTCATGCCCACGACGTTAAATGGGTTGTGTGGCAGTAGAGGCATCAAAAGCGGAGGTTTACTGGGTTTCCAGCGGTCTTGACAAACGGGGCACCTACGGACGAAGCTGTACATGGAGGAGGTCTATGCCTGACCACCAGACTGATTCTCGTGCTCTGTTGCGGCATTTAGACACACCCTGGTAACCTGTGTGAAGCTTCTCCAGGATTTTGAAAGTATAGGGCTTCCGGTTTAACGAGTCGATTGCCCTAGGACAACAGGCCTACCATTATCGCTGGTTCGCCGGCAACTTCGTAGAAGTGGCGTACTTCTTCAGGAAGCGTCATTTTATACGGCCGTGTCCGGAGAGCGCGCTAATTTTTATTTTGACAAAAATTATAGTAATTTTTCTAAATGTATCTGATTATCGCTGTGTTTTTTGTGTGCTTTGTTTTTTTTTCTTTCTGCTGTCTGACAATGAAGTGGGTGGCCTGGACCTCGTCAAGCCGACAACTGTCAGCTTTTTGTGCACGCCTCCAGCATCTATTTTTCAACATGTCGGTGCAAATATAATGAACGAGTGCATTAATTATTTAATTATTAAAATTTAATTACCCACTTCGTTACCAAGTCTGTCTGTATCACGTTTTTGACGCGGTCCAGTATTTCTTGTGAAGCTGGAAGATGTTCCAGCGTGAGGAGCTCGTATTTTATGGCGTCGAGTTCTCTTGTACAAAAGGCTGTGCCGGGTAATGGGTTGCGTGACAGCACGTCGGCTCTCTACATCGTTTTTCCAGGCATGATGTCCTGTGGTGTGTTCGTACGAGACCAGTCGCATTCGGAATCGCTGGAGTCGGGGGCTCCGCTCATCCAGTATCTTTGTTGTCATTGAGGGAACCAGCGGTTTGTGGTATGTCTCAATGTGAAACTTCAGTCCAAAGATGTACACATGCGGAAGTGATCACAGGCCAATGTGATCCCGAGTGCTTCTTTTTCTATTTTAGCCTAGCGTTGCTCCGTCTCAATGAGGGAGCGCGATGCATAGGCAATGATCAGCCGATTGCCGTCGGTATCTTGTAGAGAGACAACACCATTTCCGTAAGACCACCTAGATGAAGCTTCTGCTTACATGATATGGCATTTTACAACCTTTAAAGACATTTGAACTCTCTTTTAGATTTTTATCTACAGAATAGGCATAGTTCTTGTTGTTGAAAACATATTTTATTTTATGAAAAGAATGAGATAGGGGAGGAGGACTAGAAAGAGATAGGCGATCGTGATCGAGGAATTAGCTCTGGCTGGGTGCCCCTAGACTGGGGCTCCAATCACGGCTTGCACCACCATCGCTCTCCGTACTAACCAGTGCTGGCTTCCCTGATCGCTCCAGCGGAGGGCCGCGATCCAGCTGTCTCTCGTCGGGTACGGAATCGGATCCAAGCCTCTAATGTGCTTGCACACCCACATCAAGTCCTACCGGCCCCCCATTTCCACCCGCAAAAGGAACAAGTTGGTGAACGATGAAGTTGGGGGTACGATTGATGGAGCTTCATAGGCGTCTTCATGGTTCCTGTATGCAGTCTTCCATAGAGGTGCTGCACCTCATTGGTGAACTTCGAAGGTGGCACTGAAAGAGTCATCCTGGATTCCCCGGTGGTCTTCAAGTACTCGTTGTATTTCATGCTGGGGTCAGAGGAGTGTTGTTGAGGTGCGGACCAGTCCCGGTTTGAATGAAAGAATCGGGCTGCGGCGTTGGCCACCTCGTTTTTCTCGACACCCGCGCGACCTGGTGCCTGAACGATCTTCATGCTCGTAAACTGTGCCTTGGAGAGGATTCGCGCAAACTGTGTGCGTATTTCACTTTTAGCAAAGTTGTGGCACGCCCGCTGCGAGTGTGTGATTATAATGATGTTGTCTTGTTTGGTCCATACCTGTGGCAGCCAGAGCAATTCCGGCTTCTTCTGCGTGTTCTTTGAGGGCCGTGTAGACCGACGCCTTTCTTACCACGTTGCCACGATAATCGGCCACGGCCAGGGTGGCGGTGTTTCTTCTTGGTAGGATGGCCGCGTTGGCGTACAGGGTCCCGGGCTTCTTGCTCCATATCCTGGGTATGGTCTGTGCACGAACTCTTCTTCTCTCGGAGTTTCTTTGCGAGTTCATGTTCCTTGGAATATTTTTGACCGTGATCTTGCCTCGTACAGTTGGTGTTAGTTCTTGTTTCGGTTCTTGATGTAATATGCCACGCGGTGTGGCCAATTTCAGCCGCTCCAGGAGCCATCTTCCGTAAAATAGGCATAGAGCTACGATTTAATGAAAGAAGCCCAGAAAAATGTAGCTGGGGTATGCAACTGAAGTCTGTTACACTCTCAGAAAAAAAGGTATATTCTTACACCCCAAAAACTTCAGTTCGACATTCAGCGGGGTGACATCAAACAGACGGCCTCAACTTTTACGAGGTGTTCGATAATGGTGAGATATTCCTCCTTAAGCAGCTAAAGTACGTATCAAAAGCTGCAGAAAGAAAACACTGAGGTTTTGCAGTAATGCCAAGAAAACCCCGATTACCTTTTTTGAAGTCAATAATACGTACTTCAGTTGTTGTCTAAGTTTTCCCACTAGGCTATCAAGCCGCTCGCGAGAGTTGGGAACGTCGGTTGGACGTCAGCGCGCTGTACGTCGAATTCAAGTTTTGTTGTTTCGTATATGGGAAAAGGGGTGTAAGAATATAGCCATTTTTTTCTGAGAGTGTAACTTAAGTATGTAACTAAAGTATATAACATAATTACGTAACAAATATGGCAGAGGCGCAACGGAAATGCAACAACTCTAGCGGGTAAAGTGCGTTACAGCTCCCTTTACAGATTGCTGGAATCGGTTTTGTTTTATTTTTTCAAAGTTCCTGCACAGAGCCTGTATACTCAACACGTCAACGTCTACCGAAAGCTGCGTGGCGGACGCGTTTCACCCACTACGGCCGCATTCCCCAAGATCTGCTTCATACGAAACTGCAACAAGATTGCGGCTCACAAAATCTCGACTTCCTCGGTGGTCGGTTCCATTCTCCGCCAAAAGTTTGGAGCTAAAAAAAATTCCTCTTTCCTTCTTTCTTTCTTTTTTTTGTTCTTTTTGGTGAAGTTCTAAATTTAACCTGAACGAAAAGATCATCGAATTTTCGGGGGCTGCGCAACTTCGGATTTGAATTGAGGCACATTGCGAGTCTGCGTGCTGCTCCCGCGTAAAAAGAAGACGACCCACGCGTGAATTATGCGCAAGTGTCTTTTATTCAATGGATGTTTTTTTTTTTTACCGCACGTAGTTTGGCTTTTTCCGGGAGCACAGCCTCAGAAGGGCTCCGTGAAGTACCCTTGATTAAAGCGTCAAGTGACGAGGATGTTTGGGAACGCTATTTTGAGGTTTCAATTTTTGGTGAAAGTCTTTATTGACGAGGTTCTGTCGGGTGTACAGGGTGGCATGCGAACGGTAGCTGAACACACGTCCCGCAATTATTTGTAGGAAAAATCATGGTGTCACGGGAGACCGTAACCGCGCAGCAGGTTTTCCTGCTAAATGAAGCCTGGAAATTGTACTGCTACAGACAGCGGAAATATTTCCCAACTAAATTTAGCGGGTAAATTGTTCCTTCACGTAAAGCTCCACGTAATGTAACGTGGAGCTTTAATCTGCGACATTTAGATGTGAAAGTTGTTCGCTATATTTAACAAAACAATTGTGAAATTTCGTGACACTATAACGACAGAGGACATCACATGAGCATGCGACTCGCAGTGTCACGTAACTCTATTTTACGTAACGCCAAACGTAACGTGTGGCGTCACATGACAACGTCATCCTTACGCTTAGATACGTCAAAGTATAGGGTAACTGAAATAACCAGGCTCGATCTAAAATGATCCGTAAAAAACGGCACCTGCAAACAGTAATCTAAACTTTTCGTCAATGCTTTATTTCACGGGTCGATTCTATCCTGTAAAATTTCAAAAACGTAGCATGCCTTCTGTAAGAAATAGGGTTAAAAAACTTCGCGAGGGTCAACGGCAAGACGGCGACGTAGACGACCGAGTCGAGTGGCGGGATGCGTTAGGCTCACGTTCTGATAGCTGACGCTACCTCGTTATCAAGACTGCTCGTGACGACCGTGGTTGGTTAAAATGAACACGATGCTTTACGTTATGAACCATTGGTTTGAAAATAAATTCATAATATAAAAACAAAACGTAGAAATACAACTTAACAACAAAAAACGTGGTTGCATAACGACGAGGCTCTTGCTGTCGACGGATTTCGTCCTCGTGTCGTCTGCTTTCTTTCGCTGGTCGACTAGACCTTCTGACGCTGCTCCCGACGCCATCTATCAATACGTGCGCCAAATGCTCCCCACCACTCAACACGGTCGCCTACGTCGCCGTCCGTCATTGACATTGGCAATTTATTCTGGCTCTAGATTTTCTTCTTTTTTTTTCACAACGCTGACTATGTGGTTGTTGATGTTGTTTTTTGGCTGATACGCCAGAAAAAAAAACAATTTCATTCAATTTGTTTTACGAAACAGAAAGCTAATTTTTTGTAATTTTACAGGATAAAACCGACATGTGAAACACACCTTTGACGAAAAAGTTAGAATGCTACGTGCAGGTACCGATTTTTACGGCCCATTGTCAGATCGAGCCTCGTTATTGCAGTCACCCTATACTTTCACATACCTCGGAGTAAGGATAACATTGTCGCGTGTCGCTACAATTAAAACGTTTCCCGTTAAATTTCGCAGCGACAGTTTCTGACGTTGCGTGAAAGAGTGTCACGTGGCACTGCGAGTCGCATGATCGTGTAACGTCAACTGCCGTCATGTCGTTACGGGATTTCACAACTGTTTCGTTAAATACAGCGAACGAATTTCTCCTCTAAATGTAGCAGAGTAAGCGCTTTACATGACGGTATGTGGAGCCTTACGGGAAGGAACACTTTGCCCTTTAAATTATAGCAGGGAAATATTCCCGCTGACTAATAGCAGGAAAATTTCCTTTCTACATATAGCAGGAAAGTGCGTCGCGTGGTCACGGTCCTGTATGTTTGCGCCCACTCCGTAGAGCAGAATGGTGCGAACAAATGCGGTCCACTGAAACTCGTTATTATTTGTAGATTAACGTCAAATGCTTGTTTTAACCTTTGTTTACAGTTTCATGCTTGTAAATGTGCGCTTGGACGGCTGTTGTATCGAAGAAATGATTGGTGGTAGTAGACCCTTTTCCAACGTCCGCGCCGAACACCCGTCAGCCATTGCCCATTGCTTCCTCGCGTACTCTGAGTGCGTATTGGACACGAGTGCTGACGTCAGCGTTCGGCGAGGACTCGGATCTAATCACGCGCTTCGCGATCAAGCAATGGGGCCGCCAATGTTGCCCGACCAACTTTTGAAAAGGGTGTAACCCATACAAAAATGTTCTATGGTCGGCTATAGAAAATTCTTTGTATGGTCGGCTTTAGCTATTTGGCCCAATTAGCTCAAGAATTTTCTATGGCTGTCTTTGGCATTTTTTATGGCCGCCTTTAAGGGCCTCTTTAGCGTTGTCTATGGCCCTATCGCTGTCCAGCCATAGCGCTCTTTAGCTTGTCTAATGGTTGGCTAAAGACTTCTCTATGGCTTACCCTATAACTTTATTTAGCCAGCAAACTAAAAAAAATTTACTTCGACTTGTGAACGCTACATGGTAGATAATACGTACATGTCTGAACACACAAAATACACAGAGCACACGCAGAGCACTGCCCCACACAACACCGCCGCGACACCTAACCCCTCTCTTCATATGCTACATTCGCACTAGCTGTATATATTGCAGTCTAATTTTTGAATCCGACTTTCCCGGTGACCCATCATTTGTCGCAAAAACACGGAGAGGCTGAGCGAATATCACTCGTACTTATTACATTATTTGAATTGTCTCTTGGAATAGCCCCCATCTCTTAATTAAACACCCTGGAAAAAGCAAATGTAGATCATTAGGCTAATTAACTAAAATTTATTAATTATCTTTTTAATAAGTTTGATGAATCACGTTGACAATGCAGTGATGACAGGCAGTACACTGCTGCTGAAGATTGTAATCAAGCTATTGCTTGATTGCTGTGTTCGGTGCCAGTGTAATTTATTTTCACTTTTGGGGGTAATAATTAATTTTAATTGTTGCACAAGTATTTTAGTGGATTTTTCAAGCAAACAATTTTACCGGTTTTCACGACTCGTTGCAACATCAGAGAACATATCTTCGGTCATGGTTTGTCACCGGCATTACAGAAACTTAGTATTGATTTTATTTTCTAACCTGGAGTGTTTTTACTAAAACAGTAAGCGCTGGTAGTGATTTGCTATAGGCGTGGAAAGAAAATTTATTGGTTCTTAGTCTTTAGACTCGGGGCCATAAATTTTTCTATAGACGAGTAAAGACAATTTATTAGTTTCCAGTCTTTAAACTCGGGGCCAAAAAATTTTCTATAGGCGGGTAAAGAACATTTATTGGTTCGCTGTCTTTAGACATAAGGCCATGTAATTTTCTATAGGCGTCTAAAGAAATTTTATTGGTACCCAGTCTTTAGACTTAGGGCCATAAATTTTTTTATAGTACGGTTAAAGACAATTTATTGGTTCCCAGTCTTTAGGTTTGTGGCCATAGAATTTTCTATAGGCGGGTAAAGAAAATTTATTGGTTCCCAGTCTTTAGACCCAGGGCCATAGATTTTTCTATAGCTGGCTGTAGCTGTCTTTATGGATTTCTATGGCCCTCTATGGTAGGCCATAGAAATCCATAAAGACAGCTAAAGCCAGCTATAGAAAAATCTATGGCCCTGTGTCTAAAGACTGGGAACCAATATATTTTCTTTACCCGCCTATAGAAAATTCTATGGCCACAAACCTAAAGACTGGGAACCAATAAATTGTCTTTAACCGTCTATAGAAAATTTTAGTGGCCCTAAGTCTAAAGACTGGGAACCAATAAAATAGGGAGTGATAGCCTTCCATATAATTTTCAATAGACGACCATAGACCTGTTTTGTATTGGAATATAATGTGGTGTGTAAATGCGCTAAACTACCTTTTATTTGTTCGTTTAATATAAAAAGATGTCTTCAAGTCTCATCGTTCAGAACATGGCAGTTAAATGAATCATGGTAAAGCTACTGGGAATCTATACGTATTTGTTATAAAAAAAACATTTATCTTGTTTTGAACTTCCAACATATACGGTCAACAACTAGATTATGTTTTATGCATTCTCGCGGCATCAAAGATCGATTACCTCGGAACTATCGCAAACACCAGAAAGAGCTGTCGGGCGATGAATGGCAAAGCCCTATCCTTCATCGCGCGACGGCGTCTTGTGGTGTCTGCGATAGTTCCAAGGTAATACATTTTGACACCGATATTTATTAATAAATATGACAAGTATAAATATAACGCTTGGATTTTCAAGAGGCTTAGAATGCATAGATTCATATTAAACTGTCGCAGAAAGTAGTTCAGTGCTCCATTACGACCCTAAAATGGATTAGGTGCTATGCACACAGCCACCCTCCTATGCATGAACAAAGCTCACATTAGCAAAACAGGAGATTAAAAGGCTGGTGGAAAGAATAGTTTTCCGTAAGTAATGTGTTGACTGAACCAAGGTTTCCTAAGAAGTAACCAGAGAAACAACGGAATTTAGCGACGGATGGTTTTACAGCATCGCTTTACTGTGCTGCAATTCGTTCAGTCTGGTCTCTGACAGATGTCACGTGGAAGATTGGTATGCACCTTGACGCATCGGCTACAAGCAGCGAGAAAACCTGCCAGCAATAGGAATCCTGCGAGTCGCGCGTGCAGCATTCTGCGTTACCTAACCTCTATCGGCTCTACTATGCACGAATGGAAACGGCAAAGTAAAAGAAACGTAAAGAAATTACAAGTCACATTCATTACGTTTTTAATTTTACGTTATTGCAATGTTTAATTTGTTCCCCCTTACTGCGAGTCCTCACTAATATTACGTTTACATTAAGGTTTACAAGTGCCGTTATTACTCGAATTCAGGCTTTTTCAAAGTTGCCTATAGCCCGCAATCCAAACGAGTATGTCGGGCATTTGAATAAAAACGTTTTTGTGCAAGAATCAATTATTTATTATTTCAATGTTTTTGTCTATAATTATTCCACTGTTATACACGTTTAATGCAGTCGGATAAAATACGTTTTTCTACAGAGTTTTACAAAAAAATTTGGAGAGACGGCGCAAGTGGCGAATGTCTCAAAATGTTGGCGATGTTTGACCCCGAAAGAGGTTGTTGCCTAAGACCGTACCAAGATAGCAATTAAAAGGTCGATGAACAGCAAACAAAGCGGGATCAAACACCTCTTCCCTGTCGACGCACACCTCGGGGGAAAAGAAGAGCTTGATTGAAATGATGTTACAAAGACCTCGTGCAAATATGACCGCGCCGAAAACAAATTAGGATTAAATCTTCTTTTTTTATACTTATCTCTCATTTTTATATTTTTTCGCTCTTCAGGCCGGTTCTGTCAGATTGCTTGATGAAACACTTGCGTCGGACGGTGACCCGACACGAGATGGTTGTTACGAGGAGATGATAGAAAAAAATAGAACTTGCGACAGGCTCATATGTCACACGATACGTAAATTGATTCTGTTAAGGGGTAATCTAAGCGGTTTAGAATTTGAATAAAAACACTTGAATCGTTTTACCTGGCCTCCAGGATCACGACTATCGAGATTATTTTTAGTTTGGTGCATAAATCACGTCACGCCATAAAAGGAGTTTTCGAAATCTCCTCTCTGGCATATCTTGAGTGCCTATCAAAGCGACCCGCACGCACTCTTGTGATTTTCACAAAAAAAGTAAAAAAGACGTCACAAACGCGCTGCCCACATGAGCGACCCGCGCTTAGCTGTCGAAAAATAAACTCATCACGTAACGACTGGTCTGAGGTGTTTCGCGTTTTCTCGCGTTTAATTACATCTCGTGGAAAACGAGGGGGGCACGACACGGACGGTATGCCTTAGTCACACGGCTTTGTGCTCCAGGTTAGCTACCTAAAGGATGCAATACGTTTTCGTTCCAATAACCTTCTTCTTTTACAGTGTCGTGCCCCTTCGATTAAAATTGCCTATGAACTCATCATTGGTACGCTAACCTCGGCAGAGCGCTGTTGTCGATTCTCGAGTCGCTGTGGCTGAGTTCGATGCTCTTTTGGCTGGTGATATTGAATCTCATCCGGCACCTATGTCGAAACTCCAGGAAGAGCAGCTCGCGTCAGTTCTTGTTTTTGTAAAAAAAATAGAAACTGGTCAAAAAAGAATGCTGAGCAGTATTAAGAAACTATAAGTGAATCAAAAACAGACTGAAGCAACGATAAAATCTTTGGAAGAGCGAGTATCCCTATTAGAGAATAACCAAGTGGCTACCACAGGTTCGAACTCTGTCCCATTTAAGAGCGAGGTGCACCGGGATATTCTTTTGTCTTATCTTATATCGAATGTTGATGAATTAGAAAATCGGTCACGTAGGAATAATGTGATCTTTTTTTAGAATAAAAGAAACAAACAAACGTGAAATCTTGCTGGATTCCGAGAAGTTGATCATGGAACTGTGTGAATCGAAGCTTGATACAAAGTAAAAAGCATCTCCAGAGCACACCAACCAGGCCGTTTATCAAATGATGAGCCGAGTTCAATAATAGCCAAATTCTCAAGTGAAAAAAGAAATGGGAAGGGTCCTTTCAAACGGATTTAAACTAAAAGGTATTGTATTTAGTTTTAGCAACGACTACACGGAGGCAGTTAGGGACAAGCGTAGAAATCTGCTTCATTCTTCTAAAACTGTAGAGAAGGCTGGAGACAAAGTACACTTGCATTTTGACAAACGTTCCGTGAATGATACAGCATATGTCTGGGACAGTGCCCTTTAATCTGCAGTCCTCCTAGTAAACACCACCGATGTAAATGAATGACATGTCAATTACTCGTTTTCGCAAACTCTTTTTCCCAGTTCCCCTGCATGGCAATACGGCGTGTTGTAATCATGATGTACCCGCGTCTACCTCGTATTATGCTCAAATAAATTTCCTAAATGTTTTGTATACCAACCTTCGGAGTGTGTTATCAAAGCGAGACGACATATCATTTTGATTTAATCTTGCTCTGCTGATATCGTTGCTTTCACGAAAACCTGGTTAAATGATGAAGAGGATGACTCGATTATTTTTTGAGGGCGTGTCATATTTCGGTATATTTCGTTAGTACAGACAAGAATGCAGGCTGGCGGGGTCATGTTGACTGTCAGGAAAAGTATAGTTTGTACACGTATTTGCGTTAAAAAGTGTTTAGAAAGTGCATGTTTTTGTTTTATTTAAACAAATTATACTACTGTTGTGTTTGGGGTCTGTTGCAGGCCTCCTGATTGTATAATTGTGCTTTGTTGCAGCTTTTCATCATACATTTTGTGATTTTTCATTAAGGTTTCCTGGCTGCTTCTTCACAATATTGGGTGATTTTAATTATCCTTCTCTAGATTGGTCTCAAAGTCACCCTTCTTCTACGGGTAACATTGCTGAGTGGGAAAGTTTCATCGAGGCTTGCCTCCTCTTCAACCTCTCGCAACTTGTAACACTACCAACACACTCCCCTACTTCGACCTCAAAAAAATTCTTGACCTTATCTTTACTACACATCCTGACTTATTTCATCCAATTACTATCCTTCCAGGGTTATATCAAGACAGCGTCCTGTTTGTGCAAATCATTCTGCCAGTAACAAGAAAGGAAACAAATCGTAAACACATTAGAAGTTATGGCCGGGGTAACTACGATACAATAAACAGCGTATTATCACTTTTTTATGAAGAGGTTTTCTTGCATATCTTTGAAAGCCGCACAGTTGAGCAAAACTGGGAGCTATATAAAAATAAAGTTAAAGATATTATTGATAAGCATATTCCTGTTATTTTCATTAGGACGTCAAATGTATCTCCGTGGCCCGGGGCGCCTTGGGCGACCAGGTGGCGCAAGCCTGGGGCACCTAGGAAATAAGAAAAATAAGTCTATTCAGGCGTGCCAGATACTGTAAAAGTCCCTCCGACTGGCAGGCATATCTTGAGTGCGAAGCAGAATATAAAGAAAAAGCTGCTATATCTAGAGATTCTTACTTCTAAATAACTCTCCTCAATATGTTGCGTACACACCCCAAATATTTTTCGAGATTAATAAATTATAAATCAGCTGGTGCATTAAATCTTTTTGATGTGACAGAATGCGACACTGTTAGCGCGAACAAGCGATCGCCGGTTTTTCCAGTTTTTCCTCTTTGAAACGAAGAGATGTCATCCAAGTTATTATCGCTACGGAAAGTGCTCATTTAGTTCTATAATGGAAGCGATAAAGTTTAGTGCTCGCTAATACGATTTAGAAGTAAAATGCGAAAATGCGCCGATTTCGTGTTCGTGCTAACAGTGTCGCGATGTGTACCAGGAAATTTACTAACTGACCTCGAAAGTGTCCAGGATTTGAACTCTGCTTTTCCTGCCGTACTTTCATGTGAGTATACGGCCCTGCCTATTTTGGATACGTTATTTGAACATAATCAAATGGGAAGTGTAACGATTCATTCATTTCGTGTTGTGAAACTAATTGATAATTTGAAGGTTTCCTCTTCGAGGGGTGAAGACGATATTATTTCGAAGGTTTTAATATAATACTAAAATAATTTTCTACGGTCATATTTACCGCAATTTTTACACAGTCTTTGCTTTATGATTGTGTTCCTAGTGACTTGGAAGGCGTGTAAAATAATCCCGCTATTTAAATTACGTGAACGCAGCTCCCCTTAAACTATCGGCCCATATTCATTACAAGTATAGCCTCAAAAGTTTTTGAAGTTATATTATATTCTGAACGTTATTCGGTTTTAAGAGGAAAGTCAAATCATTTTTAATAACCAGCCGGGGATTCGGAAGGGTCATTCGAGGATTCATTCATGATATCTATCACTGTATCGACTTCGGTTCTCTAATTGATAGTTTTTTTGTTTGTTTTTTGCCAAAGCGTTCGACCAGGTCTCAATATTGCCGCGAGCCCAGCTGACCAACCAGACAGCGCGCCCGCGGCCTAACGATTATCGCGATTGCCTTCCACGCAGGAGGCCAGAAGTTCGGTTCCTGGCCGCGTCTATACATTTTTGTTGACGCTGTAATGTGATGTTCTGGTAAATTCGAGAACCGTCTTGCTAATTCGAGGTTAGAATGTTCTACGCACCGAACCTTCTACGCCGAAAGTTCCAGAAGCCCACGCGTGTACAAAGGGGCTCCGCCTGGCAAGCCGAGTCAGTGTCGCCCCAGCGCCTCGATCCTGCGGTTTCCAGCCGACATCGACGCTCTGCTGTTTTCTTCTGTTCCTTTTTGTTTTGGGCACAAGGTCGCCCCATTAAACATTTAGTTTCTCCAGTTGTAACCGCCTCATCAACTATCATTCGTGACAGTTCCATATAAGCGTCTGTTGCAAAAACGTACCCATCTAAAATTAGATAGCAACATCATCCTGTGGATCATAGACTGACATTCTGATCGAAGTCATTACACGGTCGTAAACTCTAATAATACAAATTCAATTCCTTTGTCTTCGGGTGTACCTCAAGGCTCTGCCCCCGACCTTTGCTTATTTTAATTTATATTAATGACTTGCCTTGATGTAGTCTCTCCTGCATCCGTATTTTGGCTAGGGGACTGCGTTGTATACGCACAGATTTCCAACGAAGAAGAAAGCATTCAATTACAACATGTCCTCACTAACCTACCATTGTGGTGTTCGATATGGCTCATGAAGCTTAACCCTTCTAAATGCAAACTCATCTTGTTTGTCAGAAAATGCGGGTTTTTCTCGTAACCATTTTATTCATTCTAACGTTGTTGAGTTTTTTTCCCTTATAAATACTTAGGTGTTCACGTCGACTGCATCTCTACTGGTAGGTTCATATTCGGTCCCTGTTACCATTGTGCAGTCGTTCTTTGGGCTACATAAAGAACATACATTCGTGGTGTTCCTCCTCACTTGAAGAAAACCGCTTACCTTTCATTAATTCGGCCGACACTTGAGTACGCATTGCGCATCTGGGATCCTCACCAAGCATATTTGATCACTTAAATACAAGCCTTTCAAACCATATCGCGCGCTTTATTTTTCTGGTATTCGATCATTCAATCAATCAATCAATCAATCAATCAGTTTATTTTTCTTTCAAGGGGTACATACTCTTGAAATGGTACCTTGGCGCAAAAGGCGATCGTGTCGCCTGACTGGGCACCCAGGTGCAACGGGGGGGGGGAGTTCAACAGCAACAGCACTAAGGGCTAAACTTCGACAAGAGTAAAAATACGGATACAAGATAAAATGGATACACACACACATACACGCAAGAGATAATGGATGCACACATAAGATAAAATTGTAAAGAAGGAATACTACCACACATTGATGTTGTTTATGTAAACATTGTCGTAAAAAACAAAGATTAAAAAATAATATGAAACATCAAGCAAAACAAATAAATAAATAAAAATAAAAAACACTTCGGTAAAAAATCATAAAAGTGAAGAACCTATGTAGATTATACACAATCATAAATTCTAGGCACACCTAAAAATAGCAATCTGGCATTGTCCACACAATAAAATCTAAAAATAAACGTGACCACAAGGTATAAAGATTTGTAATAAAAGAGGATGCACAAAAATGCTAGTTAAAATACATTAAAATGTATTACAACGTATATATAGAATTATCAACTGATTGGCAATCAGAAAGGAGCGTAGATTTTTTTCAAATGTAGTTTTGTTTGCAGTAATTATGAAAGTATTGCCGACTTCATTTAGAAGCTGGGGAACCTGAAAATTTATCATTTGTTTTCCGTAGTTAGTCCTAATTGATGGTAGTCTGTACGTCCTCTTTGCCCTTAAATTATATTCAGACAACTTTGCAGGAATGAGGTCAAAGCCGCTTACACCGTATTTATGAATAAGCTGCCCAAGCTTATAATGGTAAAGCTTAGAAAGTGGAAGGATATTTAATGTGTCAAATAAGCTCTCGGCTTCACTACCGTGATACGAGTTGGCCATTATTCTTAACATACGTTTTTGTAAACTCATAAGTCCATTATAGTTTGTTTTAACCGTGGTGCCCCAAACTAGTAAACAGTAGTGAAGTTTTTGACAAAAGAGGGCGTAGTATATTTGTACCTTCAACCATGTCGGTAATAGGTCTTTTGTCTTATAAATTATTCCTATTGTTCTAGAGAGGTCACTTTTTATATGCTCAGTTTGTGTTGTCCAGGATAGTTTGTCACTAAACCACTACGCCTAGGAACTTGCAATCAGTTATACGGTCTATAATGCAGTTGTTTATTGTCAAACATGGCAGTTTATTGATTTTTTTTATTTTGTGGCGTAAATAACATATACTTTGTTTTTGCAGCATTTAATTGCATTTTATTTATGTCGAGCCACCTGTTTAAATCTCGTAGGTAGTTATTAGATTCTTGTTCTATTTCATCTACGGAGGTACCAGAAAAAAAGAGACTAGTATCATCAGCATGCATGACTAAGTTTGGAGAAACTGCGATGTTTACAATGTCGTCTAAATAGATTATAAAAAGCAGAGGTCCTAATACTGATCCCAGAGGGACCCCATATTTAACGGTCTTACGACCAGAATGGATGTCATTGATGTGTACGAACTGCTCGCGATTTTGTAGGAAACTCTTTATTAAATCCAATGCTTTACCCCTAATGCCGTAGCGGGGAAGTTTTTGTAGTAAGATGTCATGATTGATACTGTCAAATGCCTTTCGAAAATCTAAGTATATTCCAAGAGTAAGAAGTTTATTTTCAATGTTATTTAAAATTTTATCTTTTATATGTAACAAGGCATCTTCTGTTGATTTGCCCTTTTGAAATCCGTACTGAGCCGTAGATAGAACTGAGAATTTTATTAGGAAAGCTTGAATTAGACTGTTTATTAATTTTTCAAAAACCTTTGACAGTACGGAAAGCACGGAGATGGGACGATAATTGTTAATATCCTTTTTATCGCCATTTTTATAAATGACAGTTACTCTCGCAGTTTTTAAGGCATGTTGGAAACTGCCTGTTTCAAATATAAGATTCAAAATATGTTGCAAGGGCTCACTTATAATCTTAGATACGTATTTGATCGGTTTGGCTTTTATGTTATCATCCCCGCAAGCGCTTTTATTTTTTAGTGATTTTATGACAGCCTCAACCTCAAAAGAAGTGACAGGATTGAGCATAATAGTATGTTCTAGGTGGGCTCGTGTGAAAATGCTTGATGACGTGGCATTCGGGCGATTATATGCACCAACGTTTATAAAATAATCATTGATCGCATCCGCCATGTCACGTCCACTGACAACGCCTGACCCAATCTGCAGTTCAATAAGTGGCGTATGGTTAGAATTGGGCTTGATGATGGAGTTTAAAGCGTTCCAGGTACGCTTAGGATGATATTGAATGTCATTAAACTTGCTAACGTGGTAATGTGATTTTGCCTTTTTTATGTCACGGTTCAGTGCATTTCTAAATTGCTTATATTGTCACGAATGACAAGTGATGAGGCGAAAATAACTGAAGAAACTAAACGTTTAATGGGGCGAACTTGTGCCCAAAAATAAATAAAAGGGACAGAGGAAAGCAGAGCGTCGCGGGCGTCGAAGTCGGCGTGTCAGCAGAGTCGAACGCTGGAGCGAAACTGACTTTGGCTCGCCACGCGAAGCCCCTTATGTACACGCGTGGGCTTCTGGAATAATCGGCGTAGAAGGTTCGACGCGTAGAACATTCGGGCCTAGAATAAACAACAATGTTCTCGAATTCACCAGAACATTAAACTGAAAGTATAAATAAAATACGCGGAACTCCCAGGAATCGAACCCTGGGCCTCCGCACGAAAGTCAAGCGCGGTAACCACTCGGCCACGCACGCGCATGCTCACTGACGCGCGTGGCATTACTCCCCCTTTTAAAAAGGCATCGTCTCGATGCCACGTGGAAGGCAACAAAACAGAGCAAGACAAACAAAAGAATGGGAAAATACTGAGGCTGGCAAAACAATCCTATCGAGCGTTGCACGAGATCACAGTTCACAGTCTTATCGTGCGTAATACGGCTTGAGGCGCACGACGTGGACGACTTCCGGTCGTGGAGGGCGGCGTGATGAAGTCCGTGTTCCGTCGGGCATCACCTCGTAGTTCAGGTCCCCGAGTCGGCGAAGCACTTTGTAGGGTCCGAAGTAGCGCTTCAGGAGTTTCTCGCTTAGACCGCGTCGTCGTATCGGGGTCCAAACCCACACACGGTCTCCGGGCTTGAAGCGAACGTCGATTCGGCGAAGGTTGTACCGGGTAGCGTCGACACGTTGTTGATCTTGAATTCGGAGTCGGGCGAGCTGGCGAACTTCTTCGGCTCGTTGAGCAACCACCTGGGCGTCGGGTATCCCATCGTCAGCTGGTTCGTGGGGTAGCATTGCGTCGAGCATGGTCGACACTTTTCTGCCATGCACCAGCTGAAACGGTGTTACTCCTGTAGTCTCTTGCACCGCCGTGTTGTAAGCAAATGTGACGTAGGGTAACACCTCGTCCCAAGTCTTGTGCTCTACGTCGACATACATTGAGATCATGTCGGCGATGGTTTTGTTTAGCCGTTCTGTTAGTCCATTTGTCTGCGGATGGTACGCAGTGGTTCGACGGTGGCCGGTGCCACTGAGACGAAGGATCTCCTGCGTCAGCTGGGCCATGAACGATGATCCACGGTCGGTAATGAGGACTTCGGGGGCGCCGTGCCGGAGGACAATGGACTCGATGAAAAACTTGGCGACTTCAACAGCCGTACCTGATGGAAGGGCTTTCGTCTCGGCGTACCGTGTCAGATAATCTGTGGCGACGATTATCCAGCGGTTTCCCGATGTTGACGGCGGGAAAGGGCCAAGTAAATCCATTCCGATCTGCTGGAACGGCGTAGACGGGGGAGCAATCGGATGCAGAAGTCCTGACGGCTTCGTCGGCGGTTTCTTGCGTCGCTGACACTCGTGGCATGATCGGGTGTAGAGGTGAACGGTCTTCGGTAGCCTTGGCCAGTAGTATTTTTCTCGAATCCTGGCGAGTGTCCTGCTGTAGCCAAGGTGCCCAGCCGTTGGGTCGTCGTGACAGGCTTGGAAGATCTCCTCTCTAAGGTCGGCAGGGATTACCAGCAGCCATGGCGAGCTGTTGTCGCCGAAGTTCTCCTTGTAAAGCACATCTTTTCGGAGGACGAAGGTCGGCAGGGCTCTCAAGAAGACACGGGGGATAGTACCCCTCGTCCTTCGAGGTGCTCGATTAGGGCGCGCAACTCAGGATCGTCTCTTTGACGTCGCGCCATGTCGTCGGTGTTCACCGCGCCTAGGAAGCACTCGTCGTCATCGTCGTCGCGGCTTCCGGGGATGTATCGACAGGGGCTCTGGACAAGCAATCGGCGTCGCTGTGCTTGCGGCCTGACTTGTAGACCACAGTCATGTTGAACTCCTGCAGTCGGAGGCTCCATCGAGCGAGACGTCCTGAAGGGTCCTTTAGGTTCGCAAGCCAGCAGAGCGAGTGGTGGTCCGTGACAACGCGGAAAGGACTCCCGTATAAGTACGGGCGAAACTTCGTGATGGCCCAGACGACCGCAAGACATTCTTTTTCAGTCGTGGAGTAATTTCTCTCCGCTCTGGACAGTGTCCGACTTGCGTAGGCGATGACTCGCTCGGTGCCTTCTTGCACTTGAACCAGTACCGCGCCAAGCCCTTCGTTACTTGCGTCCGTATGAATCTCGGTTTCCGCGTCTTGATCGAAGTGTCCAAGAACAGGAGGAGTCTGGAGTCGTTGCTTCAGCTCGTCGAATGCGTGCTGCTGCTCCTCGGCCCATTCGAACTTCTCGGCGTCCTTCGTAAGTTTTGTGAGCGGTGCGGAAATCCTTGCGAAATCGCGGACGAAGCGTCGATAGTAGGCACAAAGTCCAAGGAATCTTCGCACGGCCTTCTTGTCCGAAGGCGCTGGAAATGCCGCAACGGCGCGAGTCTTCTCGGGGTCTGGGCGCACGCCGTCATTACTAACCACGTGGCCTAGGAACTTCAGTTCGTCATAGGCGAACCGGCACTTGGACGGCTTAAGGGTGAGTCGTGCGGTCTGTATGGCTTGGAGGACAGCTCGGAGTCGTCGCAAGTGCTCGTCGAAGTCACTTGAAAATACAACGACGTCGTCAAGGTAGACAAGACAGCTCTGCCACTTCAGTCCTGCCAGTACGGTGTCCATGACACGCTGGAAAGTTGCTGGCGCCGTGCATAGTCCGAAGGGCATCACCTTGAACTCGTACAGTCCATCCGGCGTGACGAAAGCTGTCTTCTCTCGGTCCCGTTCGTCGACTTCGATCTGCCAGTAACCGCTCTTCAGATCCATCGATGAAAAGTACCGGGAGTGGCGCAGCCGGTCTAGCGTGTCATCGATGCGGGGAGTGGATAGACGTCTTTCTTCGTTACCGCGTTCAGCTGTCGGTAGTCCACGCAGAACCTAAGCGTTCCGTCCTTCTTCTTGACAAGCACGACTGGAGAGGCCCATGGACTGCTTGAAGGCTGGATGATGTCATCGTTCAGCATTTCTTGCACTTGCTCTTGAATGACCTCCTTTCTTTTACGGAGACTCTGTACGGCGATCGGTGCACAGGGAGCGCGTCGTCCTCGGTAACGATCCGATGCTTCGCAACGGCGGTTTGGCGCACCTTCGATGACTTCGCGAAGCAGTCGCTGTATTCGGCGAGGAGGTCAATCAGCTGTCGTCGTTTCGGGCCTGGAAGCTTCGGGTCGATGTCGAGCTGCGCTGGCGGCGCAATGTCTTGCTGCGGTGGCGATGATTCGTCAGCGATCGCGGCGATTTCGGCGGAGTTTCGAAGTTCCTCGACGTGGCCCACAGCGGCACCTTTCGTGAGGTGTTGCGTTTCTTGTCGGAAGTTCGTCACGAGGACCACGGTGCGCCCATCCTGAAGTTCAGCCACTCCTCTTGCAACGCCGATTCCTCTCCCCAGGAGCAATTGAAGGTTGCCTTCCAGGACAACTTCGCCGCAGGTAGCTGTATCGGTCACGACGGGTACGACAACACTTGATCGCGGCGGCAGGTTCACGTGGTCGGCGGCGACTCGGACGGCGGCTGGCGCTGTTTGGGGTTCCTCTGCAGGTGGAACAGGCTTCCGCAGCGTCAATCTGTTCTCTCCCAGGTCGATGACGGCGCCGTATTCACACAGAAAGTCCATGCCGAGAATGACATCTCTAGAACAGTCTTGTAAAACGACGAATTTCACAGGGCACGTTTCGCCGTGAATTTCGACGCGAGCAGTGCAACTTCCGACAGGCGTGATAAGGTGTCCTCCGGCGGTTCGAATTTGTGGTCCTCCCCATGGCGTCGTAACTTTTCGCAGGCGGCGAGAGAGCCTCCCACTCATGACTGAGTAGTCTGCTCCGGTGTCCACGAGTGCCGATGCGTCGTGGCCGTCGATAATGACGTTTAGGTTGTTGGACACCGATGCAGGCGCGTCAATGTGATGCGAAGCGTCGGGAGAGTGGGAGCGCTCCGTCGTTCTTGGAGGCTCTTTGCTTCGGTCGACTTCGGCAACGCCACCTCCAGGCGTTGCCGCACTTAGTTTTCCCGGCGACGCAGGGGAGACAGGCTCTCTCGGCGGGGTCGTGGCGCTGGCGACGCTGAACGTCTGGGCGACGGTGAGCGGGACTCACGGTGGAAAGGCGGCGTTGAAGATGGCGAACGTCGGAGGTACTCCTCGATGTCACGAGGGCGTTCGTCGTACATTGGGCGCGGGTCGTTCGGGTGGAACCCGCGCAGCCCCAGTCGTCTGTAGGGGCATCGACGGTAAATGTGGCCGGCTTCCCCGCAATGGTAGCACAAGGGGCGTCGATCGGCCGTCCTCCAAACGTCGGTCTTTCTTGGTGCAGCTTGTTCTGGGCGGACGTGCGCCCGATCTTCCTGGCGTCGGGAATACTGCGGCGCTGGAGGTTCACGTCGGGGAGTCAGCACGTACGGACGCGGGGTTGGTGGTGCTCGTCGGACCACTGCGGCGTAGCTTACAGCGGGCTCCTCCGGTGCTGCTACAGTGGCAGGAGCCTCTGGTTGGATTGCCCGCTGAACTTCTTCGCGGACAGCTTCGGCTATTGACAGCGAAGCAGGTTGGTTGGCAGCAGGCAGGAGCTTCCTGAGCTCTTCTCGGACGACGTCGCGAATTATTTCGCGAATTTCAGTCAGGCTGGAGCCGTGGTTGAATCCCGATGGCAAGGGGGCAGCTACGCCGGGATGCCGCTGGTAGTGGGTTGCCCTTGCAAGTACGGCACGCTCCATGTTCGTCGCCTCGGTGACGAATTCTTGAACGGTCGTCGGTGGGTTGCGTACGAGTCCACCGAAGATGTCGTCCTTCACGCCGCGCATCAGAATGCGCAGCTTCTTTTCCTCGGTGGCCTGAGGGTCGGCGCGGGAGCTTAGGCGCAGGACGTCTTCTACGAAACTAGTGACGCTCTCATTGGGGCCCTGGGTCCTGGACTGCAGCAAATCTTCGGCCCTCTCTCTTCGATGTTGATTGGCGAACGTTCGCGTCAGCTCGTTCTTGCAAAGCTCCCATGAAGTCAAAGAAGCTTCGTGGTTTTCGAACCAGTGCCTTGCAGTTCCCTCAAGCGAGAAATAGAGGTTCTGCAGGCGCTGTTCGTCACTCCACCCGTTGTGGCGAGCCACGCGCTCGTACTGGTTGATCCAGTCTTCGACGTCCTCGTAGATCTCGCCGAGGAAAGGAGTAGGCGTCCGCGGAGCGACGGGCAGGACGACGACGGGCGGGGTGGTCATCGTCGGGATCTTCTTCTTCGGCTTCTGCAGCAAGGGTCCGGATGTCGGGAGTTGGACTTCGGTACGGCGGCTTGCTTGGGCGTCGGCGTCTTCTGCGTAGGGTACCCTTCCGGGCCTGAGCACCTCACTTGGCGGGGATGTCTTCGGAGGGGTACGGTCCACGGGCATAGAATGCGGTACCCCGCACCTCCACCAAAATGTCACGAATGACAAGTGATGAGGCGAAAATAACTGAAGAAACTAAACGTTTAATGGGGCGAACTTGTGCCCAAAAATAAATAAAAGGGACAGAGGAAAGCAGAGCGTCGCGGGCGTCGAAGTCGGCGTGTCAGCAGAGTCGAACGCTGGAGCGAAACCAGGGGAGTGCAGCTGTACCTTCCACCGTGGTAAAGCGAAACTAGCGACACGGCGCTTTGCGGCAAAATGGCGAAAGGAGGTCTGGGGCTAGACAAATTCGCACAACACTCTCATGAGATGGCGCCACCTTAGTCAACACCCTCGCGTACCCTCCTCCTCCTCCCCTCTCTCCCCGACTATTTTTTCTTCTGCCGCGCGATTATTATTTTTTTTCGGTCTGCACGCGCGGCGGCACCAAAACCGAAAACGCCTCGGCGCAGACTACGCTGCGCCGGGGCGATCGAATGTTGTCTGCACATGCAATCTTTGAACACATGAACATTAAGAACGATCTCACCGAGGCAAAGAAAGAAATCCAGGTGATGGACTTAAAATGCATTTTTATTTGATACTCCTGGGTTAGGCCACACTCTCAAAATAAACTCTTTACATAATGTTATCTACATAAATGTATGCAACAGCCCTAGGTGAGCGAGCATTAAACGAAGGAAGTGGTGAAAAATGGAAAGATGGGAACGGTAAGTAACACAGAATGTAGAACTATTATTCCACAAGTTTTCCACTCAGATCGTGCTCATTTCTTTAATTATAGGAAACGTTCCACAATAAAAAAACAAGTGATGAACACGCAGAAAAAGAAAAGAAAATTGGTCTAGAAGGACATACTATGCATATATACATATCAATATATCCAAACTTCTCGTAACTATACAAACATGCGCACGCGCTATGAAAAACAGCATAAGTCAATAAATGAAACTCGCAACGTGCATTATCTCTACTCAGTGTTCAGAATAGCAGGAATGCGGCAACAATTCAAAATACTGATTGCGCAATTAGCGAAGTTTATAGAAACAGCTCATTCCTAGAGAGCTATTCAAAAGTCTATAATCTCTATATGATCACTATTTTAGGAACATATACGCATTAAGACAATGCGCGTAAGTAACTATTTACAAGGGTTTACAAGCTATTTACGATGATTTCACGAATTGAAACACGACGTCGCGTCTCCAGACCGCAAGTCAGATTATGATGTGCATCGACTTTATTATGGCTTGTGCAGACCTCCTGGATATTGAACCTCTCAAATAGGCTATCCTATATCTTTTATATATTAATGCCTGTCAGTTGGCTCGGCCTCAACAACAAAATTTGACGAGGGCTACTACGGCTTGATCAAGTCAGCACTGACGAAAGTTTCTTATGTTCTATCGCAAAGCAAAGCTGAGTGGTTCATATAAATGTTTAGACAGCACGATGTCAATCTGCCTTGAATCTGACATGACTCGAGGTCGTGTCAGATTCGAAAAATCAAGAAAAAAAAGTTCGTAAAGTTTGTGATGCCTTCAACAGGTTCTTGCGCAATCGGTTTTTGGATTTTTTTAGGTTATCTAATGTACGTTTCGTCCGGGGTGAGTACTCTTTCCTCGGCCTGCCACCTTGTCTCTTTGGTGTTGCCATCGTGCCAGCCGTGACCCTCGATGAGGCTGCAGCTCCCATTGGTGTCTCTAGAGTGACATCTGTTCGAGAGAGGAAATGATTCAGAAATTGAACTCGCATTAAGCTTCAACTCAAGCTGAACATGGTGCTACCAATTTCAAGAGTTGCCTACTAGAGGCAGTAAACGGACGCTGAACGTTCCATATTGCTTTCATGTCTAGAAAAAACCGTCCAGTACAAGCTCAGTTTCTCACCAAGGTGGGGCTCCACTTGCGCCTCCTCCTGCAAAGTGGCGGCAGTTGGCGGTGGTGAGGACGGGCGAGCTGAAAAAAATGGGACGAATGCATCTTGTGAGTTCACTATAAACGGAATATGGTGCTACTAATATCAAGAGTTGGCTAATAGAGCCAGTAAACGGTCGCTGCGCGTTCCATATTGCTTTCATGTCTAGAAAAAAGCATCACGTACAAGCTCAGTTCCTCACCAAGGTGGGGCTCCACCTGCGCCTCCCCCTGCAAAGAAGCGGCAGTTGGCGATGGTGAGGACGGGCGAACTGAAAAAAGTCAATGAATTTATACTAAATTGATGCCAACAGATATGAGCAGATTAGTATAAAAAGAAGGCCGTTCCTAGCTTGAGAATTATAGTGCAGAAACTAATATGAAATATTATTTACCAGAACTGCGGCTGGCAGGTGAGTCGCAGCTCCCCATAAGAATTCTGAATAATATAACCATAACAGATCAGCTTCTCCAAACCAAATATGAAATAACCTAATATTGTACTGAGACAAGCTCACCTGGAGGAACAAGCTCTTGCAGTCTCGGGTCGGTTACTTGAACCAAAGGACATGCATTCGGCCGCAAACGTATCCTCCTGTGGCTCGCAAATGCTGTATTCCTGAAGTGCGCGCTGCACAGCCGGCGCTCGTGCAGCCTGCTCATGGGCAAAGCTTCGAACTCCGGTCGGTTCGCGTACGTGATCCATTTGACTGCTCTGTCGGGATGATTGCAAAGTATATATTTTTATGCTTGTATTTCCGACTCCAAAATTACAAAAACTTAGAGGCTTACCTGTCGTCTGTCGAAAACCGGAACTGTCTGTATTCCGAGTTCTCCGTTGGATTATTGCACCATCTCGCAGAGCAGTACCTTCCGTAAGAGTGAGGCACTGCCATAGCGACAAACTCGGTGTTCAAAAGAAAAACAAACTTTCCCGCTAACACGCACTCAAACTTTACCGAGCGAAACGCGCCGCGCGCACTGCGTGAGCGAGGCGCGCGATCGTTTAAAGAGCTACAGAAAAAAGTAACAATCATGAATGGCCGAACACTTTTCACGTGTTTGTTTTCATGCACGGTTTTCTGTGAGGGCGTCGCCATCTTGAAATGCGGAACTTCCGGTACGCGTGGAAATGTCGCTTTGTTCTCGCCACGGCGGTGGAAAGTGTTTACATTTTAATCATAATTCCTTTTTTTGCTTCCCCTATATTTTTTACGTGTTATACGTTGTAATCTCTTGCTTTTTTTGGCCCACACACCGGATATGGGGAGAGTGAGGCTAGGTACGAGGGTGCACAAAGAATAGGTCATTACTAGTATGGTAACCAATAGCACACATCCAACTTGAGCGCTCGAAAATGTAGCGGCAAATACCCGCATAGAAGTCTGGGGCCTGTTGAATAGAGAGAGAACAGTAGTTCTCTTGTATGGATGGACGTACGACAAAGAAGCCTACGTAGTGGCGCCGCACTTTGGCCATCACAGAAACTCCGGGAGCTGCATTCGCCTGGCGAAACTAACCTCGGCTCGCCACGCGAAGCCCCTTATGCACACGCGTGGGCTTCCGGAATAATCGGCGTAGAAGGTTCGACGCGTAGAAAATTCGGGCCTCAGAACAAACAACAATGTTCTCGAACCCACCAGAACATTAAACTGAAAGCATAAACAAAATACGCGGAACTCCCAGGAATCGAACCCTGGGCCTCCACACGAAAGTCAAGCGCGGTAACCACTCGGCCACGCACGCGCTTGCTCACCGACGCGCGTGGCCATATTCTAGTAGTACGCAGTTATCTCTAGATTTTTGGAACTTTTCGAACAGTCTGTTTTTCTTGTTGATGCGTTGTAACAATTCTCTCGATATCCATGGTTTTCTACGCTTATATCGCCATGTTTTAAATTGTTGTAGAGGAAAAGCTGAGTCATAGCACTTCTTAAGAGCTGTCAAGAAAGCGAAATAGGATTCATCAACATCGCGACTAGTCATCACACTGTCCCAATTAGTATTGGAGACCATTCTCTGAAAGGCCTCTATGCTATGTTAATTGATCTTTTGAAGAAATTTGGTTCTTGGTTGGAGAAATTTTTACTATTTCCAAAATGCGATAGAATGCAAAATAAGGGAAATGATCGCTCATATCGGCAAGGAATACTCCAGGAACAGCGTGCGATTGGTTAATATTTGTAATGCAAACATCAATAAGCGTGCTGCTCTGTAACATTACTCTTGTTGGAACAATTATCAAGTTCTTGCACCCATAGGACTCTATTATATTGTTAAGTTGACGTTGACTGCTATTGTGAGAGAGTAAATCAATATTGATGTCTCCCATTATAATTATTTTGGTGTTTTGATGCAGAAGATATGTGAGCATGCTTTCAAGATTGGAACAGAATTTTGCAAACTTTCCCGTTGGGGGGGGGGCGATATATCACTACGAAGCATGTGTCACGGTGTCGCGCAGCAAGACACTCAATGTCAGCAGTCGATACGGAGCATTTATGAATGTCGGTCATTTGTAGCGCTGACTTGTGATAGATAGCAACACCGCCACATGGCTTGTTATCTCGATCGATATGTAGACATGTATAGTTGGGGAATAGCACTGGTAATGCTTTGGCTGAGTACCATGTTTCTGTAAACATTAGAACATCGAACTGAATTCTTAGGGGCGTCAAAAATATCTCGATATCGTCTTTTTTTTTTTTGCAAGCTTCATATGAAAAGTAAATTCATTCATATGAAAAGTAAAATGCCAATTTTATCAACAATGTCAAGTTTGTTAAAGGTGTCTGTGTTGTAATAGCCACAGGGCACTTCTGGTTCAGGAAAGTTAAAATCTACGTCTGCCATGGCGTCCTAAGTAATTTTTGCAATGTCGGATCACAGTTTTTATATCTATAATCCTAGAGTTATCTGCTTTTCTAGTGTACACCTTTCCATTCTTTGTCCATACAAATTTTTCAGTTCTTGTTCTTTACCTTGATCGCTTCACCAGGAGCATCTTGTTCAACATAGTGAGATGTTCGTTTACAAATATTGGAGAGGGTTGACCGGGAATATCGATCATCGTGGAAGTTAACCGTGTCTTTTTAGCTCGCATAGAACACTGCATCTTCTTTGGCGTCTGGTGAACTGCACTACGATATGCTGCTGGCCGGGTTTTTTAGTGGGCACCCTGTGACAGGTGTCCACGTCTGGCAGCTCTAGAAGCACCGACAGATGCTAGACACCCGTTTCACCACATCACGAACATTTTCGTTTGGGCTGAGAGGGATACCTTTTATTTCCAAGTTCTTTAGTCTGCTGTACTGCTCCAGTTCAGCGATTCGGTTCATCGATTCCTCTAGGTTGCTCCTCGTTCCTTGTTCTCGCCGAGTAGTTGCTGATTTGCGGTATTTAGCTGGCCCTAACTGTGCCTTGATTACTTTTAACTCTCCGATGGCGACCTTAAACTCATCAACTGATTGGGAGCAAAAATCGGTGCTCTCCTTAGGTCGGCGATTTCTGATTTTAGTTCCTTCCTTAACTCATCTATGGCAGTTAAGACTGCGCGCGTATCCATTTTTAGATTTTCCTTAAGGAACAGGTGTGGGTTAAGAACAACAAAGATGCATAGAGATACAATAAATAATAAACAAAAGTAGAACAGTTTGCTCTAGTTGTGCAGTCCAGCGGTTATATAGAGATAAGCATACTCGTGCCTCTCCGGGTCAACATACCTGACGGCAAAGACAGTGTTAGCCCTGTTGCGTGGGCCGCTGGACTGCGCCGTTTTCTCGATCGGCAGCTGCTTTTGTGCCCACGAATCGTCAGCAGGTGTCGTTGCAGTGGAACCCGTGGAAACCATGGATGCTGACTGTGGCTCCCATATCCGGTAAGTCACGCTTGCTGGCAGGGTCGCAGTGGTTGGGCCGCCTCCGCTCGCAGGTGATCAAGCGTTCGCGGATCCACTTGCAATCAGCTCCTGACGACAAAAGATAGTGTTAGCCCTGTTAGCGTGGGCCGCTGGACTCGACATTCCAGCGTCACCTTATTAAAACAGAAAGACCGTCCTTCCAGAACTGGCCTTAAGGCACAAGTTCTTTTTTTTTATGCCTTCTTCATCGCATTTACTATGCACCATTTCTCAGCCAAGGCACCCTAACACAGTCGCATTTCATTATACCTCGTCTTAATCATTCATGCAAGATTGACCGTTTCCCCTGCCGCACTCCTTTTTTCGTATTCCTTCTTCCCCGAAACAGCTGTGTGGCGGAATGATCTAGCAAAGCGCATCGTCACCGAGACTAACCCTGATAGTTTTCGTTCATTTATCAGCAGCCATTTGGGTATTGTCTTACGATTTTTTGTATGTTTAAACTGCTGTGCAAATTTTTGTTTGTTGCTTGACTTACAATTTTTTATGTTCGCACTGCTGTGCAAGTTTTTATTTGATTATTTTTTTGTGTTTATGATATAATGAACTTATACCCACATTATGTATTGTCCTTCCCAGAAAAACCTTTATGGTATTTCAATAGATAAATAAATACATATTTAGATTCACGGGATAAAAACTACTGTAAAAGTTCACTTTTAGCTCGTTTTTTTTCAAATAACCCTTCAGAACCTTTTCAGCTTTCTTTAAAGCAGGATTCAAAGTAAAAGCAACTCCTTTGGGCGGTGCTCTTGCGGTATCGATATTGTAGGTGATGCATTTCCTACTCTACTGTGCGAACTGTACCTGTCAAGGCGTTTGTTTCAGGTGGCGCGGCCTATTTACGGTTGTGGCTATAGAAGATCGTATTGTTTACATAATTTCAGCTATCGTTTTTTTCGGTGAAATAACTCTCATTTCACACCGGTTTCCTGTGAGCGTTTGTCATCTATGTTTATTTTTAGAAATGTATGTATGCATTCTGCACCATGAGGGCTGTACAGTAGCCTTCGAATGACTGCATCATTTTGAAGACGGCGAGTGGTCATTAAACCACACTGGAAAAAGCGTCCACTCATCTCTTACGTGACACGTGTTTGGCTAGGTGTTCGGCATTTTATAAAACCTGGATAAAGGCGTAGCCTAGTACAAGGGTAACTCTTCAACGGAATAGGGGCTGGGGAAAGGCCCTAACAGTAAAAAAAAGTGTTTGCACCAAGACGGGAATCAAACCCAGACTATAGGGAGCGCAAGTTCGTTTGATTCTTGCACTAGGGCTGCCATGATGTCAAAACCGCAGAGCGATTATTTTCTGACTAAAAAAAATAGTGAGGATACCGCAAAGCATTTAGCATCGAGGTCCACCCGCTATCCTTTCAATCAAAGCCAATCAGGAAGCTCGGCGTCGTTCTGACGTCCCCGCAACTCCTGCGCAAGAAGCAGACAACTTGCTGTCCGCATAAAGATTATTAAGCGAGCATCGTTCAAGCATGTCACGACACATTTCCAGGCGTTGAGGTGCCCTTTGGCTGTAAAGCTTCGCGGGGCGTTCACTCTGCATCCGGGAGATAGCAACTTGACACCCTGTAACAACGCTTTAACGTAAAACGTTTTTTGGCTAGGTGTTCGGCATGTAGTGAAGCCCAGATAAAAGTGAATGCTGGATAAAAGCTTCATCCATAAGGCCAGATATTGATCATCATTGTTACCGGGTGGGCAGGAGGAGTGAAGTGCTCAACGCTGATTGGTTAAAAAAAGAGGTCATGTGATCAAAGGGGTAGAGGAGTTGTGAGGCAGGTGGGGATCACCAAGACCATCTGTGCGCAGAGCGGTGAGGAGCTCGGGAGTATGGAATGCTCTGGAAGATTTCCAGGTTTAAGAGCCCGATTAGCGGTCGTATCGCTTCATTCTTTGAATAACTATGCAGCGTACACAATTTACGCGTTACATTATCCGATGAAGAGCGCTGTGAACGCAGGCGTCTTGTGTCTGGAAACTCAGAGTTTCGCTAAGCGTTTGTCATGCAACACCGTTTCAGGTGTCCAGAATAATTGCCAAGCAATTTGCCATATTTTGTTTTATAATAATATCGCCAAGCTCTTATAAATAACGACATCTTAGGTAACGCAGGGCTGGGCTCGATATACCCACGCTTTTTGCTTCGTGACACATTCTTCTGTCACAAACTCGTTGGCTACGTAGCGGTAATAAAGACGCCTTCGAGTCCCTACGCCCTGTCGTATTTTTTGTTGTTGTTTTGTTTAAATAGAAACTAAACTAAAGAACGAAAAATTATTTTGAAGTTCCCGCCTAGAAGACGTTATTCAAGAAAACCAGCTTTCCCCGAAAATCAAATAGCGCAACATTTTCGCCCCGAGACACAAATCAAGTTATGATAAATTCCCCAAAACGCGCTTCTATTTCAAGGACGACCACTCCAATACAGTATCATATGCTCCGAGGTCGCTCCAATACTCCGTATCACGTTCAATCGCGACCACAGCTGACCTCCACGACCTGTCGAAGTGAATCATGCAGCAAAGGTCACGGCGCTCATATCCCCTTTGTGCGTATTGCTATAAATGACTCAATCAATCGAGCATTGTGAACGCGCTGCACTCCTTTTGTATTTTGTACTTTTTGCGTGATTGATTTTGCCGGTGATAGAATACTCGGAGAGTCGACAAGCGCCGGTGACGATTTACTTTTGGCGCCGCTTTATTTCGTTCTTTCAGACAATAGTATCGACTGCGGTGAGACAAAATGAAACGGAGTTCAACAGTAAAGTAGTGATTCTCGCAAACGTAAATATTGCGATTTCTTTTTTTTTTTTTGGAGTGGGGGGATGTTTGTTGTAACATGGCGTACTGCTACGGTAGTCAAGAATGTGTTGAGTGTCTTTTCAAGGTGTCGGCGACTATTGTGAGCCACTCCCCGAGGTACCCGAGTGTTTACGCTCCACCGCGATACACATTCCGCGTACAAGTCATTGAGCGTCTTCTATTTGGTTCACCCCCGAGCTTTGGAGAGAGCCTTGGCCAGCTCCGACCTCGACGATCAGCTACGACTGGTCGCGAGGGCCGAAGACGCGGCCCGAGCTCAACGCATCCTGGAGTAAGGACGGCTCCCGAAGCTTCTTTTGCTCAATAAAGATGTTTATTCTCTCTCTCTCTCTCTAGTTGGTTCAGTGACGGGCAAGATACTCGACAAAACGTACTTAAGATAAGCCACTAAATACCCGCCTCATGAAGTATTTTGACCACTACTCAAGATTCTTTTCCCGGAAAATATCTCTTTTACATTACAAATATGTAGAAAAAAAAATTCAACTACTTTCTAAGATACATTTCGCTGTGCATAATTTGCATCGACATCTGTGACACTGAAATGCTTTACTCACGGGCAACAGAAGCAAACATTAAAATCGCAGTGTTATTCCTTGCAGGCCCAGTACGACAGCTTGCATCACTGCCGCATGCTACGAAATAGTGTTTTGAAGACAAATAAGCATTGAAGAGGTCACCCAACCTATACTCGCATGTTTGCAAATGACATATGGTGGCTTTACAATGCGCACCTTGGACGTACCGTTTTCCTGAGCGCCGTATTCGTTATACACCGAGTCCACGTTAAATTTTATATACGCAAAAGAATGACTGAATAACAAGTACGGCTGACGTATATGGGCACTTACCGTGCCTGCGTCAGCCATGGTACCCAAAACGCTGCATTTCGATGACGATTAAACGTTTAAAAGGCGCACGGAGACATGGACTGCACTGCAATGTTTCTCGCGGTTGTCATTTTTTTTTTTGCTATACTAAGCTGGGAGTTTGTTGATGAACGAGTGGAACTTTGAGACCACGCTGTTTCATTTTGAGCGCTTATCCTGCTTGTCGCTTGTTTCCTGCCTCATTGCTATCTGTCCTCATGAAAGGGTCGGGCTATCACTGCTCTTACCCTAGAGGGATCAAACATAAATATGTATAGCAAAAAACCTCGCATCTTTCTCTGGTGTCACATCCTCATTTTCTTCCACATGTTAATTTGTTGTCATCTTGAATCTGCATCCTTGGTCCGGGCTTGTTTCCTCTTCAGGGCTTCCTCGCTTCCGCAACAAGTTTGCACCCGGTTCAACAATGCGCTGGGGCACGCCGATTATTATTCCTGTAAAGTATTCGTGCTACAATTCTTTTTCGAATATTCGAAAATAATGAGTACAAGATACTGAAAAACGTAATTAGGATAAAATAGCAAATCATTTTTGATCAAACGTATTTGCGAGATAACGAATTACTAGCGAAAGTCAATGAAACAGTATGTTGACTGGAGTAGTTAAGATAGTCAGAGCTCTCATTCGGTCCGCCTCATAATGACCATGATTTTTTTAAATCCTTAACTCGTATTTTTTATCGCAAAGTAAATGAGGTGTGGCAGAAGCTGTGCGCGTTTCTGTACTAATTAAATGAATTCACAAATAAACAAAAATAACTATATTAGATCAACTCGATTACAGAAATCTGCTATACTACATAGTTATTGTTCAGGTCGGCGTCGCCGCGATCTTGTCCGTTCGAGTTCCTTCGTTCGACTGACGCACACTCTTCTCTCCCCCACACACAGACACTCGCCTAAGCCGTCCACCCGAATCCTGTCTCCCCCACTTCCCCCAGCTCCTCTTCAGCGGGTCCCCTCTGCCGCCAGAATGTCTGGCTCGCAGCTGCAAGTAATCAAAGGGGGTCCGCCGACCGGGAAGAAACAGGGCTCACCCACGGGCCATGGAAGCCGAAATCGCTCCGGAGGTTACGATGGCTGCGTATAAGCGGGGTCTCCCTAATGTACGTTGTTCGCGTATTGTGGAACATGTGGCATGCCTATTTGACACCCACATTACTTGACGGATTGGGAGCGGTAAGCCACTCTCTTTCCTGTTGGCGAACACAAAAATACCAATGATTGAACTCTCGACCGCTTTGCGAAACAGACTTATCATAGCCATTTCTCAGAGTACTAATTTGTTGCAACATTTTCGTTTAGAAGTGGATTGACCTCGTTGGTTAATGATGGTGCTGAGGTGTTTGATAACGCGAAAGTTGAATGCTTGAACTAGTACTATTAAGTAAATATTTTTTGAAACATCTTCGCACACAGCAGCTTCAGTTGCATAATTTGCTGGGACAGAACGTAATATCCAAATCATAATTCACATGAACGGAATTCTGAAGTTGCTGAAGACATTAACAGAATTCTGGAATTTATGCTACCAAGACCGTTTAACCGGATAGTGTTTCCCTGTTATCTTTTTAAAGTGCAGCGAATCTGTAACGCGGTAAATTTTTGTTATGTTCAGGGAATCTTTGAAGACAGGGATGGTTACCATGAATTAGAAGCTGGAAAATGTCACACCTGTTTTTTTAATCCGGATCTAAAGCTAATGTTGAAAATTATCACCCCATTTGATTAATATCAATATCGTCCAAACAGTTTGAACACATTATTTATGGTAACCTTTACTCCTCCTTGAATTCGAAACAATATTTTTTTCCTCCGCATGGTTTTCGTAGCCGGTATTCTTGAAATACACAGTCGGTAGAATTATCTCATCAGATATGCAGATCTTTATTTAACAGAAAATATGTTTAGGGGATGTTCTAAGATTTTCGCAAATCTGTCGGCACGGTTCCACATCAGCGCATATTGCACAAAATTTATATTCTAAACATGAATTGCAACGTTTTGAACTGGGTACGAAATTATTTAGGTGGTCTAAATCAACATGTTGTTCTAAAGAGCAGTATACCCACACCAACTCTGTTAAATTCGGGAGTGTCACAAGGAAGTGTCAAATGACATTTATATTTTCTTATATACATAAATAATACCACCGAAAATATAGTCTCATATTAAACTATTCGCCGTTGACTGCGTATAATACAGGGAGATAAACTCAACACACGCCATTAAAATATTGAAAACCGACCTAAAACGTTTTATTTACTTGATGCAGGCAGGGTAAAATTAGCTTAAATCTGAATAAATGTAGTCATATACGTTTCTCGTAAGGTCAGACACACGTCTTCCAAAGTTGCCTACTCAACGATACCCCCGTAAGTGCTGTATCTGAGTATGACTTCTTACAAGTGCTTTTACGATTTAGACTCCCCCAAACGAGACAGTCATAAAGAACGAACAATCGGAAAAGCTAATAGCATGTTTTATTTTATCCGTCGAAACTATAGCTCTGCGTCACGCAACATTGAAGAAACTACTTTTCTTCAGTACGAACGATCCTCGATTACGAGTGCGTTGTGTAAGACCCATATCCCGACCTTCTTATAAACAAACTTTAAAAAATTAAGAATCAGGCAGCGCGCTTCGAACTTAACAACTATTATCCTTATGCTAGTGCCACAAAAAATGAAAGTTGCACTTGAATAGGAATCGTTCGAATGTAGAAGAAAAAACTAAGACTAAAATTGTTCCATTTTTTATTTCATAACAAATAAGGAATTGATAAAACCGACTCTCTTTAGTAGCCGTCCAAGATCTCTTTACGTTGCGATAATTTAAAAAAGGTTACTCTACCCAGTTATAGAAGTGCCCTTTTTGCCAATTCATCCGTTGTTAAAACCACGATTGAGTGGAACGCGTTTTTGTTAGAGATTGTGTCAGTTGACGAGAACGACTTATTTTTCTCACTTATTATAATGATTTCTAAAAACAAAAATTACCATAACACCCATAGGGAGATGTAGGTGCTTTATAAATAAATATAAGGAAACAAATTAATAGGCAGAAAAATATGATTTTTTTTTAATGTAAGAAAAAAAGAAGAGTGCATGTCCCGCGCTCAGGCTCCCAAGTATGCGCACATTTTTATTCATATATTTAGGGTAGGTCAAAGGCCCAGGTTAAAGTTTTGTGACATTGGCCTGATTAACTACATGGTTGGCCAAATGGGTTTAACTGGCGGCCTTGAAATTTGCAGGGCTGGCATGCAAAGATAATTCTATTAACAGGCATATTTCCAAAATAACAAATGAAACAAAATGGGACCTAGACATTGGTAGTCAGACAAATGTTGTTTAAAAAAAATACCTGGTATTAAAATGTAAATAAATAGACCGAATTCGCATTAGTCTCCACAAATTAGAGCGTGCAGGTAATTTTACCAGAATCAACGGAAATAAAAAAAAACGAGCACAGGACGATTCATAAAACATTGCCTTAACATTCACCTCATTTGACTGAGTAGAAAGCAATATGTGAGCATCATTTGTAGATAAGTAAGGTTGATTACTTTTCGTGCCATATTTAATATTGTTGTGAGCTGTAAATAAAAAATAAATGATCCTAACAATATCATAATGAATAACAAGGGAACCTGCATGGGCAATGACGAAACGATTACATGTACGCTCAAAATGGTTTTCCACGCAGTATTTCGGCGTCTTTCCAAAGCATAATCTCTACACCGTCTCCCCGTACGATGAGCAACGTAGGACGCTGCGAACCACCTAGGCCAATCCGATGCAGTGTGGGTGTCACGTTGCTTTTGGGCTGGAAGCGCAGCGGTGTACGGGGCACTCTGTCAAGTGGTACGCTCTCACCGCTCGATTGGCTGGGTCTATCGCAATGAGAAAGGTAGTATGACATCGATCGCGTTAACGACCCGAGTAAAGGCACACCTCGGCCTTCGACTTCCGGGAATTCCTCTACACCCCGCTTCAACATTGCTTGGCAAAGAGCCGAAAGTATACGATTCGGTGCGCCAATAAGCGAGCGGGAAGAAGAGCACGTGACACCACACCGACGCCTGTTCATCCCCTTTTGTCGCTGTAACGTGTGTGACGCCGACGTTGTCATTGACTCGCTGGGGGACCCTACCCTACCAAGACTTGCAAAGTTCTGCTACAACCTTGTAGAGTCGGCAGCGGGATTTTCAAATGGGCTGGGTAGGACTTCGCTTGGTTCACTATGATTTGACTCGTTTTGGCTAACGGCCAGATCTTTGCTCGCCAACTAAGCAGTGTGTACAAGCATCGAACAAGGGTTTCTTGACGCCTCCGGACAAAATGCCGTGGGAAGATAGAACAGCAAAATGCTTTTCTGAAAGCAGCGTTACCCACCGCTCTGGCGGGAAGCCAAGTGATCGTTAAATGCTGCCCACGCTGGATTTCTTCTTTGACTATCGTAACATTGCGTCGATTAATAAAACAATTTTAAAGAGAAAAGACGTGGACCAACATCGAAAATGGCGTTTAGAACGTCGCCGCGATTAGTCTTAATTCTTTGTTGTTGTTTTTTCTGGAGAATAACGCAGGAAATCCTATGAGTTATCGAAAGTGGTAAGGTCAATGTCTCAACGCGCTGTCCAGCTTTTCAGAGGCCCAGCTTTGATCAAATGTCTCAAAAAGTAAAGTTGAAATAAAAAAGATACATGTATATATTTTTTTTTGTCAGAATTAAGTTTTGTCTTTGCCGAAAGCTAAAAATTCTGTTCGTGACTGGGATTTTGGTGGGTCATGTGTACTAAGAAATCAGAATCCCCAGAAAAGAAGCTACCACTATATTTAGGTTGAAACTGCAGATTATTGTGATTCTCGTTCGTACGTTGAGATTTGAACGTTGTGACAGTATAATGACGATTTCATTGCGTAATAATTGCCGCCGGCACTATAGCTCCGGTGTTTTTCTTACCTAATTTCTCTCCTTCGATGCTTGGTGAAATAATTGTAGAACATCTTCCTAAATGACCCGAGACAACCCGACATATATTATTAATATAAATGAATAAACACAAAATAAGATTATTTTGAGCTGAAGTCACCTCATACGGGTGCGTGGTCATTCAATTTCAGGTTAAAAGAGCTAGGGGCGAAATAAAGAGTGTTTTGATTTGACGTCGACGCTTTCTTTTTGTATAGAAATACTGACAGGTGCCAACAAAAACTTTCTGATCATTTCAGACTATACACCTCAACGCTAGGTACTTATTTTGAATTCAAAGAGCCTCAGATAAAAAAATAATATCATTGTTTTTTGGAAACTTGCTGTTTGTGTCAATTCTTATTAAATGGGATGTCAATGTAGTTACCTTCAAGGTGTTTGAAATAAGTAAATAAATGCAACCGAATGTAAGAACAAAGCAATTCAATAAAATGTGAATGATTAGTTTACAGAGATGTATTGCTTTTTGTTACTGACGAGTGTGAGAAGAAAGTTGAAAGAATAATAAGATTATTTCCTCTAGAATGAAAGCTCCCATTATCCATCAAACAAAAGAAAAGATAAACTGCATGTCATAGAAAATGTATCAAAAAAAAGGAGAAGGTTTATAAGTTGCAGGAATCGCTATGATGAAGAGCTATCATCCTACATTAGTTTTGAGATCTAGTTGTATGCGGTTTACCTGAACCCATGTGCTCACCAAACTGGCAAAATGACCGTAACGAAGAATTCACTGCAAGCGTTTTAATAATTTATATATGCATTATCACTTCGAGCCTATGTGCGCTTTCGAACTGGACTCAGCACTTTTCCGCGAGAACTTCATGCGGCTAGGCGTTACGTTCGACCTTTGACCCCTTGCCTTTGACATTTGCCGTTTTACATGATCTATACTGGGTATTGTTCGAAGTCACTTCTTATACTTTGGTGTGAGGGGCGAAACAATTGAAAAAACCAAAGCCGGCACAGGCTTAGTGGATAGTGCTGAATCGGATGACACCCTTATTAGCGAAAAGTTGAAAGAAAAAAAGAAAATATTTCGGGGGGATTCACTTCTTGGTACGATGTAATACACCAAACGGTATTTTCTCAGGTTTATGGAGTATATTCAAAAGAATACTCTAAGTATGTTTTTAGCACAGCACTAGATCTTTAAAACGAACTTGTAGTATCCACTCCTTTGGCGAAAGACAGGGTTGAGGCGGAAATGCAAACTAAAATACGAAATACAATAAAAAATAAAGTACAAATATACATTATAAAAAAAATTGTGATATTTTTTATAAAAGTACAAATCTAGGGTACCTTCATTTAATTAATCTTTACCCAGGTACTTTCTTTACTTGCTAGTGTGAGGAGGGATAATTTTTTTTTTCACACATCATTCGATTTTTGAATGCTCGGAAAAATAAACAGTTCTAAGGAGGAAGGAAAAAACAGTAATTAAGCAGCTAAGCTGTCTCTGTTCGATTCTCGAGGTAATGTTTTTTTCGTTTTGATTGACATGTTGGATGCAGGAGAAAAAATCCTCTATGATATTTCGATTGGCCTAATAAAATACCCACGTAATTCTATTCGGCGTAAACGTTGTCTCAGTCGATCCAGGCAGGGTACAGCGACGCTCTTTAACTGCTTGATGACATGCATACTGGGAACTATGTAAGAGCGTTGATGGCACTGGTCCACTAATATTTCTGAGGAACGTTGCTGTTCCGTTACCAGTTGAAAGTAGAACAAACAATAGACCCCCTACAAAAGTTCGCGCCAAAGCTTGTCCGACGTTGCTTGATCACATATTCTGATCATAATTGGGCATGAGTGCTGGCGTCAGCGTTCGGCGAAGATTCGGATCCAATCACGTGCTTCGCGTCCAAGCAATGGCGACCCCCAATGTTGCACGACAGATTTTTGAAAATGATATACATTCCTGGTTCCACGCTGCGTCCAGCAGAATATCTATCTCAGTGACAGCTAATCATAGTTACACTATTTTTTAAATGTAGGTGCTTTACATCCCGACAGACCTAGCGGTACGGTGTTCACGTGACACTGTTATCTCACGTGTCGCCTTGACAATACGCGACACATACTGAACACCTGCGGCTACATGACGTAGCGTTACACTAAGTGTCCACTAAATTAATCGTAGAAATTCCCAGCTAAATGTGGGGGAGAAATTCTCCCGCTAAATACAGCGGGAAATCGCGACGTCATTGCATGACTTCACGTAACACTGTGACGTCAAAATTTTAACACTCTGATTGCCCGCTAAATTTAGCGGATGAATTGTCCCCCTAAATTGATTTTTAATGTTCTTTATGTTCAATGTTTATGTATTTTCTTTATTGACTTCCCAGGTTGTATATTCAAGTGTTATTTTTTATTTTATTGAGCGTATTAATCCATGGGTTGTGAAGCTGCTATAATGCCGAAGTTTTTTTTTCGGCGCTGCAAATTTTTTTTTTGTAAATGAAAAAAATCAATATAGCGACGAAATTTCTACGCTAAAATGTAGGGGGCCACGACGTACACGCAGAAACACTGCGAAACCTGGCAGTAACCGTTATTGCCATAAATATTTTTGGAAAGCGGCTTTCATTTTCTTGAAATAACGTGTAGTAAATTGTTACTCAAAGTATCACAATAAATATAGCAGCCACTGGAGAATGCACATTTGTCAAAGCTCCATCAAGCAACACTGGGGGTCGCCATTTTGTTTGTGCACAAGGCCTGTGATTGGATTCAACTACTTGCCGAGCCGAACGCTTACGTGCTCGTTTTCGATTCCAGTTACGCCGGGTACGTTCCGAACGCTGTCGCAACTCCGGTGTTAAATACGTGGCCAGACTACGTGCCCCAACAATGACGGTTTCAGATATTTGGCTCTTTTTTACACCCAAAACAAATCTTTGATGTCCTCTAATTAAACTTAAACAATCTCTTCATAAATAACATTCCATATGTTAGAGGATTCTATGCATAAAATGCCACTGCGACGTTTTCGCCAAACTTCCGGGTAGAGGTTATGTCGCTTGAGCTAGTGATACGGCTTGCAAGGCAAATGCATAGCAGTAATATTACTATGCAATATGATTTTTATCTTGTATGCTACATAATCCTACGCCTGCTAGTTGAGCGACCGCTGAAATCATGTTCACTTTATTTTTGTAATGGGCTACATAGTTGACCACTGTCTTTTTCGTGGAAGTCATTCCCAGGCTAAGTGGCAATAAGAGAGTGAGGATGAGAAAATGCAGTATTGTTCAACGGCGTCTAACAATAAAGATATTGCGATGAAACAAGAAAAATGTTCTTCGTTACAAGAGCCTTTTTGAGAGGAGACAGCTTAATCAGACGTTCAATAACTTCAGAATAAATCCTTCCAGCATTTATTAGGCTTCCAAGCCTCCACAAATATTTGGTTGTCGAGAGCTCCGCTCTGCGTGTACCAACTGTGAATAAAATTTCAAGATGAGGTGATTGAGTCTACACTTAGCTTCACATTTTGCAGAGGGGAGCAAATATCGGACTGGATTTTAAGAGTGGCTGGAGAATTTAGATGACGTATTTCACCCCCGACCAATTTTGCATACATCGCGTGCACCATTCTATTTTAGTTTCTTTTTCCAGCCGAATATCTTAAATACAAAGAGTAAATTCGAAATAGCGGATCCTCTGGATCTCTAACCAACTTTCTTGAAACTGAGGTAAGCCGACATACAGCAACGTCTTATGACCGCATCAATAGTGCTTCGCTACATTGCGTTCGACAGCACATAAAATTGTTATATGTTCATATTTTAAATCTCATTTTTGTTTAAAAATTTTAAAAAATCCGACCCAAAATTTAAAAAAAAAATATTTTATTTTTTCTAGTGTGTGCTTCTTTAGAAAATATGATAATAAAAACATAAAATTAACATGATGCACACGGTTCAATTAAGATTTGAATTTCTGACTTACCATAGCACAAATCGACAGGAGCACATTGTCCTTTTCCCCACTCCTCTCCACCCCCATCGTTGATTTTGGTTCCCAGCAACAACATGGTGTGAAGGGTGAATCAGTAAAAGGTCTCGTCACTCACAAATTAATCGTGGAATGTCACTTTCTGGGCCTTCAGCTGCTCGAACAGAAGGTAAGGACGCAACTGAGCTGTTGTATACATTGCATCTTGCACCCTTACGTTCTCTTAGTTTATATTTCTTCTGCTTCTCTTTCTTTCTGCTTTCTTACTTTCTTATACCCTTCCCTTCTTTTGACATTTGTTTTTGTGCGTCAACTTGCATATTCCTCAGCCTCGAGTTGCATAAAACGTTTTTTTTTAAGTATTCTGTATCTGTATTTAATGGTTTGTTTTTTGGTTGATTGTTTTTTTTTTAATTTTGACACTCCGTACTGCGCCGGAGCTATGATGTTCCCATTAGAAACTAGATGTTAAAAATATGTCTCTTCCATAAACTACATTTCTGAAGGCATGGCGCTTTAAAAAGAAAGGGCCCCGTCATTTTTTTCTGCTAAAACTATAAGTACAACAAGCTCAACGATGTTTTTTTGTGTGTGTTTTTTTAACTAAGCTTTATTCGAGATATTTAAAAAATGAATCACTTTGTTTAAGTATAAGTGTGTGCGTCAGTGTGCGTAATGTATATATAAATTGAGAGTAATAGTCTGTTTTCCTGAGCTGTCTTCCACCAGATTCATAACTCTCTGCAGAAGAATAAACTTTTCTAAAAATTTTATTTATTTATTTATTTATTTATATACATTGGGTCCTGCTGCGCCCGTTAGAGCTCTATAGCAAGGAGAGGGTTACATCAGCAGGGTAAAAAATACACTTGGCGAATACGTCACAGGAAGTGACGAGGAGGGCAACGAATTCCAATCTCTACCTGTACGAACAAAAAATTATGATTGGCAGGATGACACAGTTTCCACTTTGAAAGGATGGTCAAATCTCTGGTACAGGTAATACGGACACGTTAAGTATTTGTCCCTTTAGATGATGGCCTGGTCACGAAAAAAAGTGTAGAATAATATTGACCTGAGGCTTTTTCGTGGGGTAGCTAACAATGACCAGTTTAGCTCGTCTTCCATTTTAGAAACATTTGACGGGATTGGTAGTATTTTAGTTATTTTAAACAAATCTAGCACTCCGGTTTTGAATTGCTTATATTTTATCTATTAGCTTGTTTGTAGTGGGGTCCCAGACAATGCATTCATAATCAAGCATTGATCGAATAAACGTAAATTAAAGGGTAGTTTTTGCTTCTTTACTACAATACTTGAAATTTCTTTTAAAGAAACCCAACATTCTGCTAGTCTTTTTATTAGAGAATCAACGTGTAAGTTCCACATTAGATTTTTTGGAAAAAATTACAGCTAGGTTGCGAATGCTTGGCACGCTTTCTAATGCGCAGCTTTTTTATTATCAACCAACAATTCCAACTTTTTGCAGCGAGAAGAATAATTATCACAAATTATTTTTTGGGGCTCTGGCCTAGGTAGCACGTCAGAGCAACGCCTTTCTTGGCAGAAGATGGGCAATCTTAATGGCATCATTAGGGCTAATACGGTTTTTCTCTAGACGTTGGCTATTGCCGACGTACTTTTCTTTGGCGTGTCTATTGCTTTTTTTATTCTCCCTATAATTGCCAAAGTGCCAGACTTTAAGCCAAAGATTCCACATGGCAACCACACAACAAGAAGGGAAGCCTAGATTGGCACTAATTTGGCAGTTAAGGCCAAAGTTGCCGTATGAAACCCGAGCTTCTAGAAATAAACCATAACTCTAACACTCATTTGGTGATTTAGGCCCAGAGTTGCCAGATGATAGCCAAGCTACCCGCAGTGGAACCTAACCTTGACATTTGTTTGGCAAATTAGGGCCTAGTGTGATGGGAAGGTGTTGAATAAAGGACAAAGACCCCAGGACGGCGAGTGAAAGAAAGAGAGGTGTATTATGTACAGAAGAAAAAACGAAAATAGATGACGTAGTCTCACTCGAGTCAGGCACCGCACCTTCACGTCGTCGTCGGCGGCGGCCACGGGTGCTGCCTTCTGGGTCGGCTTGGGGAATGGCCACGGGTGCTGCCTTCTGGGTCGGCTTGGGGAATGGTCGCTTTCCGGCGTAGGCGGCGGTCCCCTTGGCCAGGGCTAGCTCTCACGGGCCTCTAGCCGCCCGTCCAGAACCAGTCGTTGCTGCCGTCGGGACCGCGGGAGCCCACCGATGTCTTTTTTAGCGTCGCAGTTGCCGATCTGCCTTCAGAAGCCCCCTTTATCACGCGCACCACACTGCCCGGCCCCACTTCGTCTTTCTCTCTTCTCGCTTCTATAGTCCACCTCATCACAACGACCCCCCTTTAAGACAATTGTTCCAATTGTTTCAAAAAGGAACAAACAAACAATCAAACCAAAGACATAAGAGTAAGAAACATCGCACTGCTTTTCTAAGTTAAACTAAGCAATTTGGCTGGTGTTGACACTCACTCAGCTGGCTGTTCGCGTTCTCACGTCCCAGTTTCGCAAGCCATCATATTGCTTGTGTTTACCAAACTTGCATGTGTAAGCCATGTTTTCATCTTGTCATAGAAAGTTGCAATACACAAAGGGATGGACAGGTCTTCACGATGACAGTGATGTGCCCGTGCAGATTACAAGCGACTCAAAAAGTCTGCTCCAAAGTTTTCGCTTCCCTTGATGTACGCGACGTGGAAGTCGTATTCGGCGAGTAGTAAACTCCACCTCAGTACCCGGTTGTTTAATTTTCTGGCTGAATTAAGGTACTGCAACGGTTGATGATCGCTTTGTATGGTGAAGTGTCTTCCGAACAAGTATACATGAAACTTTTTTACTGCCCATATGAGAGCTAGACATTCTCTCTCTATGGTGGAATAGGCGACCTCTTGGGGTAGTAGTTTACGACTAGCATAAGCGTTGGGATGAAGAACGTTGTCGTGCTCTTGCATGAGCACGGCTCCCAAGGACCTTTCTGAGGCGTCTGTCCTCAGTACGAATATCTTCGTCACATCTGGTGATTTCAAGATAGGCTTTCTGGAAAGCAGTCTTTTCAGTTCATCGAATGCCTTTGCGTGTTTCTTCTCCCAGATAACTTTGTCAGGCGCTCTTTGTTTCGTCAGCTCCGTCAAAGGGAGTGCGGTCTCCGCGTAGTTTGGGATAAACTCCCTGTAGTAGCCTGTTAATCCCAGGAATGATCTTACTTCTTTTTTGGTTCGAGGTTGTTTACAGTCCTGGATTTTCTCCAGGGTCTCCGTTAGAGGCTCGACGGATCCTTGCCCAACCTTATGGCCCAGGAATGTTATTTTGGAGAAGCCAATCTCTGTCTTTTTGGGTTTGATTGTTAGTCCTCCTTCTCTCACCCTGGTCAAAAACTGACGCACTGCTTTTAAGTGATCTTCCCAGCAGTCAGACGCAACTAAAACATCGTCAAAGTAGTGGTGAGCGTCCGGTACGCCATCAAGAATCTTCCTCATCAGCCGTGTAAATACTGCCGGGGCTGTTTTGATGCCGAAGGGCATAAACCGGAATCGATATAATCCCGTTGTTGTCGAGAAAGCCGTTGCGTCCTCTGACCCTGGAGCCATTGGTACCTGCCAGTAGCCCTTCGCAAAGTCAAATTTGGAGTAGTAACGTTTTGTGCTCACTCTAGCGAATATCACGTCGACTCGGGGGATAGGTTCGCAATCAGGTACTAGAACCTTGTTCAGTTGGCGAAAGTCGATGCAGAGCCTTGTGGTCTTGTCTTTCTTTTTGACGACAACTACCGGTGAACTGTAGGCTGAATCGCACTTCTCAATAATGCCTTGTTGTAGCATCTCGTCTACCTCCATTTCTACAGCGTCTTGCAGTGCTAGAGGGACAGGATACGGGCGTACTTGAATTGGTGTGTCCGTTGTCAATCTCAGTTTGCACTGTACGAGACTGGTTCGACCGGGACAGTCCGAAAATACGTCTCGAAATTCTTCTAGCAGTTGGTAGACCTCTCCTGCTTGTCGTTCAGTTAGCTCCTCTGACATCTGTACATCGTTGTAGCCTTCCAGTTGGCTAAGACAGACACTAGGAATGTCTTGCTCCTCTGACTCCTCTTCGATGGTAATGCCAACCAGGGCTTGACGGGGAGCACATAGAACTTCCCTCTCTTCGTACTTTTTGAGCATATTGATGTGAAATACAGTAGCCTTTCTTCCAAGGTCTATTAGGTAGTCCACGTTATTCCTCCTTTTTAATACTGGAAATGGTCCCTTCCATTGCAGAATCAACTTGTTTTTGTCCGTTGGCAACAAGATGAGAACTCTGTCTCCCTCTTTCAGTTGTCGAACTCCACTTTTCTTGTCGTAGTACCTCTTTTGGGTCATTTGAGCTTTCCTCAATTCCTCATGGGCGGTCTTACAAGTCTCTTCTAGTCTCCGTCGAAGATCCACCATATAACCATAGGTTGTTTTCGTTTCGGGGTCTATGCTTTCATTTGTCCAGAGTTCCTTCAACACCGTCATGGGACCGCGAACATGTCGGCCATAAAGAAGTTCGAAGGGTGAAAATCCTAGGCTGCTTTGCGGCACCTCCCGGTACGCGAAGAGCAACGGATTAAGGTACCGGTCCCAACACCTCGGTTTTTCTTGGCACATCCTTTTAATCATTTGTTTAATTGTCCCATTGAACCTTTCGACCAATCCATTGCACATTGGATGGTAAGGCGTCGTGGTCAGATGTCTGAGCGAGAGCAAGCGGCTGACCTCCTTCATTAAGGCTGAAGTGAAGCATGACCCTCGGTCGCTGACAATTTCTCGTGGTAAGCCTACTCGGGCAAATATCTGTAACAGACCCTCTGCGACTTCCGCGGTGTCAATGCTCTTCAATGGGATTGCATCAGGGTATCTGGTTGCGAAGTCCACCACCGTCAGAACATACCTGCTGCCGGACTCTGAACCCGGATTGATAGGTCCGATGATATCTATGCCAACTCTATGGAATGGTGTACTAATGATAGGCATATTTTCTAGGGGTGCCCTGATAACCAAGTGTTTCGGGATAGTCCTCTGACAAATGTCGCACGATTTCACGAATCGTTTCGTGTCCGCTGTTATTCCCGGCCAATAGAATTCCTCACGGATACGATCGGTGGTTTTTCCTGTTCCTTGGTGGCCGGCCATGATCCCCTCGTGTGCGAGCTTCAACACAATCTGCCGAAATTCTTTGGGGACCACCAGCTGTTTCCACTGTTTTTGCGACGAGTCCTTGTATCTTCTGTAGAGAATATAGTTGTGTAGAAAGAACTCGGATTCCTGCGATTTTCCCGACACAAACGCTGTGCCAACGACAGCGAAACACCTCTTCAGTGTTTCATCACTACGTTGTGCCTCCTTCAGCTTAGCGTGGTCAATGTCAATCGGATCCAATGTCATGACTGGTAACTCGGAAATCGTCCTTTGGCTGTCTGAGCGCCCCTTTCTGAGCGCCCCTGCGTATTTCCTTTCTTTATCCAGAACACCGTCGTCTGGCACCCTTTCACCCTCGTCTTGGGTCATCCTGCCGGCAGTCTCGTGCCGCACGGACGTGCTTATCAGCATGTTACTCTCCTCACTTCTTTTAGATCTCCCTGATCCTTCTCCCTCCCATTCCTCATCTGGATCATCAATCCCTCTCGCCCCTTCAATGTTCCCGAGTACCAAATCATACAGAGGGTTCTCCATACACTTCGCCAATACCCTGCCCGTAAAATAAGGCGTTCTTACATCAATTTCTGCCTCTGGCAGATATTTGACCGTCCTATCCAGCAAAAACACCGGACTGGAAACCCCAGTTAGCTGATCATCCGTAACCAGGTCTCTGTTCACTACAATCGTGTTACACCCACTGTCTCGCAATACTGTGGCAGCTCGATCTCCCACTTCTCCCCGAACCACTGGCATGTTTTCTACTAGAAATCGTGGAGCCTTTCCAAGTGCCGCATTCACCACTGGGATTTTGTCCCCGTTCTTCAGTAGGACATATGTGTCATCTGGGTCGGTCTCGTCAGGTGTTGGTCGAACGGAAAGCATACAGGAAGCCTGAGGAGGTCTATCCTGCTTGTCTTGCGGTTTCCAGTTACATGCTGCTGCCTTGTGTCCCGTTTTCCCACATCTCCAACACACGGGTAAGCGTTGAGCCTTAGTGCTCGCCCAGCAGTCTGCTGCCTTGTGACCTGGCTTGTTGCAGAGAAAACATTGATTCCTCCCCCTAGCGGTGGATGGCATTCGGGTATCCTCCTTACTTCGATCTCCACCCTTGTTACTGTTCAGGCTGTCGTTGTTCCTTTTTGCCAAGTTAGTTTGGCCCTGCGCCTCTAAGAAGTGGTCCGCGGTTACTGCCATGTTTTCGAGCGTCTTGCAGTTCCTCTCTTTTAAGAAGACTGATAGCATTGGGTGACAATATTTTAAGAACTGTTCCGCAACTATCAGATCTTTCAGGGCCTCGAACGTCTTCGAAATTTCTCCAGTCTCAACCCAGCGATCAAAGTACCCAAGAAGTCGGGCTGCAAATTGTTTCCCCGTCTCTGCCTCCTCTGGCTTGCTTTCCCTGAATTTCTCTCTGTACCCTTCGGTGGTGTAACGAAACCGCTGTAGCAGGGAAAGTTTGACTTTAGAATAATCCAATGACTGCTCTGGTGTCATCCGACCCACAACTGTCAATGCCTCACCGGTGAGGCACAAGCTTAAGGACATTGCCCATTTTTCTCGAGGCCAATCCTGGCTAGTTGCAACCCGCTCAAACCTTTGGATATACGCGTCCAGGTCGTCTCTCTTTTCATTAAATGGTGGAATTAGTTTGTGGGGACTCCGGTGACAAGTTTGCGCTCCCGAGTTCTCTCCCCTGCCATTGGTGTGGTGGACCTCATCATGAGCTGAGCCGCTATTCTCTTGTAAGCGCAGGCGCAGCTGTAACACTTCTTGTTCCTGTTGGAGCCTGCGGAACTCTCGGTCAGCGGTGTCCTGTGTCTCCTTAGCTGCTTCCCGCGCATCTTCCCGCAATCTGACCCGTTCTTCGCGTTGCCTACCACGCTCTTGCTCAACCCAGGTACGGAGTTCTTCGCCCACGTACCCGAGCTCTTTACCAACGCCAAGCAATTTTTCTGCATCCATGCTCTTATCTCTCCCACACAGCCGTCCCGGGGTTCTGCTCTCTAGGGGTTGTTAACAAATAGAGAGTCCTGTCGCGGACGCCAGTTATTGTGATGGGAAGATGTTGAATAAAGGACAAAGAACCCGAGGACGGCGAGTGAAAGAAAGAGAGGTGTATTATGTACAGAAGAAAAAACGAAAATAGATGACGTAGTCTCACTCGAGTCAGGCACCGCACCTTCACGTCGTCGTCGGCGGCGGCCACGGGTGCTGCCTTCTGGGTCGGCTTGGGGAATGGCCACGGGTGCTGCCTTCTGGGTCGGCTTGGGGAATGGTCGCTTTCCGGCGTAGGCGGCGGTCCCCTTGGCCAGGGCTAGCTCTCACGGGCCTCTAGCCGCCCGTCCAGAACCAGTCGTTGCTGCCGTCGGGACCGCGGGAGCCCACCGATGTCTTTTTTAGCGTCGCAGTTGCCGATCTGCCTTCAGAAGCCCCCTTTATCACGCGCACCACACTGCCCGGCCCCACTTCGTCTTTCTCTCTTCTCGCTTCTATAGTCCACCTCATCACACCTAGATAACCTAATTCTGACCAGATAACCTGACTCCGGAGAAAAAATAACTTCAGTTGAGTTTGACTCTACATACGCTTCTTCAAACTTTTTGAAGGCCCTAAATATTCAGACAGAAAGCTAACCTTGGGCCAGGTAACTTTGCTACCTGGGCAGCGACAACGAAGTGACAGCATCTAGGATTTTAATACAATTTTGATTGAAAAAAACAGACAGAAAACGCTGCCACGTCCCATCAGCTTTGCTCACCGTACGTTTAGGAAGATGTTAATTGTAATCTCTCAACAAGGACTAGGCGGCAAAAAATGCCCGCGTTGTGACTCTTACACGGGCATTTACACCACTGAATATCACTCGCAATTTTAAGGCTAGGAACAACGTTTCTTCATAGCTTTTGAACATTCTGAATCATGGCGTGAACAAATGTGTTTCAATACATGCCATTGCATGCTTTAGTTCAGCTACTTGATACATTTATTTGAAGGGTCAGCTTGAACTTACAGACCAACACCACCTTCGCAACTCACGTTATATAGGTCGTTTATTCACGTTCCTGTGACAATCTAGTAAAAACTTTTATATGTCTAAAATATTTCTTGGTCAAATAAACACATCTGTTGAAATAAGGTGATAAAAGATCATGTAAGAACCGTACGAGAGTATATAAGAAGTTATAAGAAATTATGAAAAGCATCTTATGACTTCCTATTTAGTCTTATATTTTTGTGTTATTATTGGCTTCTTCAATGCTATTATTCGATCTTATATAATCATATGTGTTTATTGGACAAAATACCTTTTATACATATACGTTTTCTCACTAGGCCAGTAGGCCAATTTTAACCTTATTCTCACAGAAACATATATTCCAAAGAAAGATACTTCGTTTAGTATAAGAAATCCACGAACAAAGGCAGCGAAATGAGATACAAAAATATTCTAACCCACCTGACAAACACCTCCAGGTATATACGTGCTATTCGAAGCACACGCAACTTTCGCTCTTTTTTCCCGAGAAAATATATAATGAATTTCAGTTACACCCAGTGGCGTCAATAGGGTCATGGCACCCGGGGCGGTGGCCCACGGCAACACCCCCCCCCCCTCTCCCCACAGGCTCGTTGCCCGCCCCCCCCCCTTCTCGCGGCCCGCCGGGACACCCCCCGGAGCGCTGCACCCGGGGTGGTCCGCCCCCCCCCCATGTGACGCAACTGGTTACACCTAATTGCTAATTAAAATGTAAAGAAACTGTTTACAAGAAGGCTCGTTTCAACCGATTGAATTTTTTCTGAGTACAATTAAGCTATTGTCCCACACAAATAAATGTTTGAAGGGTGTGGCTAGTTCCAAGCTCGTTTGCTAATTAAAATGTTGCATCAGTCGATAATAGTGCCAAAGATCAAATCATGAAAAGTCCCGACGCATGAGCTTGATTACTTTGACTGGTGCTAGCACACAAATCGAAGTGGGCAAATGTTACTACTTCACGCTTTCGGCATGCTGTCGATTGGCCCCATCAAATCGGGGCATCGCTTGCATTTAGACGGATGAAGATGCAAGGGATATAATTTCCGACACGTTAAAACTTTCGTCCACATCTTACGCAAATTTTTGAAAACCCATCCTTGTCACGCTTCATATAAAAAAAGGACGATGAAAAATACTACATTGAACTTCGCAAGGCGACTTGATTAATTCTAACCTCGCAATTACGAAATAAAATATGCGCATTCAAAGTGTTCCAACTGTTAATAGGAAGTTTTGATATATATTTTCCGTACCTACGATATCCCCCCCCCCCTCCGTTTACGATACCAGAAAAATATAGGAGCCATCCCAACGATCTACTAAAACCCCATTTTAGTTATTCGTAGAATACGATAATAAGACACCAGGTGACCTTCTTTAACGTCTGTGGAAACTACACAAAGATCAGGTTTGGCAATGTTCAAATTACCGGCGTGAATATTTCCCTTCTCTTTATAAGACTCTTGAAAAGCTTGAAACGTAGTTATAATATCGTCAATAAAAATTCATAAATTAAATATTGAATGGGACTCTTCATCTGAATGCCTTTACTTCTATCAAAGGCGGAGTATAGATTATCTGATACAGCCACAAAATAAAATTACACAAATGTAACATTTTGGTTGCTACCGTATTCTTAGGTATTAACGCTGTGCGTACTGCTTCAAATTAAATAGTAGAGCGTCAGATCCCTAACCTTCAACATTTCTTAAACATAAGGTGTGTTGAAGATTTTACTAGCAGTGTAAAGGCTATGAATAACTCGCATCATCCGATTCGAGCCGCTTTTCGCAGACCCTAAGGGTCAATACAATTTTGTGCCAAAAGTAAACCGTAGTTGGCCCAACCGAAAAGTATCCCAGCATCTTCCGTTGAGGCCACTGGGGCAGGCAAAAGAAAAATCAGTTTGCCGAAAAGAGGCCAACGACTTCACGGTGTTGGAAGCGGTACTATCACCTTCCAAAACGGTCGCTGAATCCCCAATCTCATTCGTCTTCCCTGTAATCTTGGGATCCCCGGATTTGTTCGATTCAGCTTCCGACGCTTGGCCTAGTTTCGACCCCGCCCCCCTCTTCTTTCTTCCCTTACCCTTCGTGGGACAACACTGAACCCCTAACTTTGGCAACCACCATACACCAAGGTTTTATTGTCTACTTTTTTTTCATCTTATATCTCTAAGCGATTGACTTTAAAACAATTTCATGTCACACGTCGGTGATCTGTCAACCATAGCCTCCAAAAATGATGCCACTGGGACTGGGAAAAATAAGCGCCGGAAAATAGGGCCATCGTTCTCTTCTTTATTGAGACATGTAAGCCCAACCGTGATATACGTGTTTGTCTCCATTTACTTTTTGGGTCATGGTCAATGATGAGAGTGTTGAAGTCAACGATTGATTTCCTACGACTTTGAGTGAAGACGGGTAACGAAACATGCTTCCCTATTTATTTCACGAAGTTACATAGTTTCTTTCTTTGTTAAGTTCGAAGAAGTATGGGTTTGGGAAAAAGGGACGGGCGGCATCTTTCTTATAGGCGTTTCACGCTCTAGGTTTTTCAACTTCAGGATTAACTGGTACAAGGACAGCATTATAAAGTGAGTTCAGCATCATGAAAGTAACATCTGTAAGGCTTTATCAATTGATTTGCTCGAAGAAATGAATAAAGCTGCTGCAAGTTACTCGTGTCGAACCAGCGCAGTGTTAAAAACGGTCCGATCGAAGGCTAAGATATATTTTACGGATGTGCCGAACTGTTTAGTTAACACAAATTATTTACTTATCTTTGAAATATTAATTTGAGCGAAACTCACCAATGCAAAAGTTGTAGAGCGTGATCAGAACTATCCGGTCGGATTGCTGTTGTTATGGTTGTCTTTGAGTGCCTGTTTTTAAACTTTTTTTTCTTGATTCGATTTGCGGATTTTTTTTTCATCCGCAGAGGGGGCAGAGATAAAGGCATGATGCCTGACAGCGCCTCTGCCCCCCGCAGTTCACACAGCAGTTCATACATTGCAGACAAGTCACAATGAGAATAAATAACAAGACAGTCATCGTCATGAAAACAAATAGAAACAATTATTTTAGAAATATCTGAAAACACATGAAATAGAATGACGCAGCTCAAACAACTACACAAGCGGCATAGCTTGAATAATGTGGGGCGATATGCTATTCATAACCCAGAAGTAAAGTAAAATTAAAATAAAGATAAAAATAGACAACGGTTTTTACATATCTACTAAAATTTATAAACAAGGATTTATAAAAGAAAGAAAGAAAGAAAGAAAGCGGAAACAAGCTAGGTCAAAACCAAAAATCAGGCTACAAAGCCAAAAATGAGGATACAAACGTTTTATATATGTTACGTTTCATCAAAAATAAATATAAATAGATATACATGCCTTAAATTGATGAAAATGCGATATCACTGCAAACCAGGGCTCGTCTGCAGTCTTTCTTGAACTTTGGAAAAGGGGAACTGAACTTGGCATCAATGCCGGGGGAATTTAATAATTTAGTACTCATGTACGATAAACTTTGCCTGCCATAATTTGTTCGTATGCTTGGGATTCTACGTTTCGGGTCACGTAATGTGTAGGCACTAGAATGAGGTGTCTGTGTCAAATAGAGGTTGTTTTTGTAAATCCATTGAAATAATTTAAAGTGATATATCTGGTCTGCCTTCAATATATTATATTTAACAAAAAGTGGTTGAGTGCTCAAATTTCTGACATTACCTCTGTAATTTTCGCAAATTCGAAGAATTTTTTTCTGAAGGATGATTAGTTTGTTGTAGTTAGATGCAGTGGTCGTACCCCAAACCAACATACCATAACTAATCTTAGAATAAAAGAGAGAATAATACAACGTCATTTTAAGCCAAGTGGGTATCAAATTTTGCATTTTATATATAATACCAATGACTCGAGACAGCTCTGCCTTCAGTCTATTTACATGGGTGGACCATGTGAGCTCTTCGCTAAACCAAACGCCCAAAAACTTTTGGTATGCAACTTGTTCTATAACAGAGTTTTCAAATATAATGTTAATAGAGCTGTTGTCTCGCTTACTAACAGGTTTGAAGATTATGTATTTTGTCTTACTTGTGTTTAGCTTCAATCTATTTACTCGTAACCAATTTGATAAGTTAATGAGGTAGGCATTGCAGGTATTTTCTAGGTATTCTTTAGTCACACCAGTAAAAAAGACATTTGTGTCATCCGCATACATTACTAACTCGGGGGAGCCTGGTATTATTGTTATGTCATTCACGTAAACTAGAAATAATAAAGGACCTAGAATGGAGCCTTGAGGAACGCCGTGCTGTATTTTCAATTTACTAGATGCTGTATGGTTAATAGAGACGTACTGCTGACGATTTTGTAGATAAGTTTCTATTAGTTTTAGCGCTATTCCTCTTATACCGTATCTCTCAAGTTTATTTAGTAGAATATCATGTTGAACAGTATCGAAGGCTTTTTTAAAATCTAAAAACAAACCAAGCGTGAGCTGTTTGTTTTCAATGTTTTCAACAATTTTGTCCTTAATGTCTAGGAGTGCTTGCTCGGTTGATTTATGTTTCTGAAAGCCATATTGCTCTTTCGTTATTATGTCATACTTCAGAAAAAAGTTGGTTAATCTATCATTGATTACGCGTTCATATATTTTTGAGAATATTGGCAGAAGAGAAATTGGTCTGTAATTATGAATATCTGTTGCTCCACCTCCCTTGTATACGGGAATAACTTTTGCTAATTTTAGTTCGTCAGGAAAGTCACCACTTACAAGCATCTTGTTTATAACATCAGATAGTAATGGACTCAGCAGAGCCGCTTTATATTTAATCGGCAATGCCTTTATTTCGTCATCACCGGCGGCAACATTATTTTTTAAGCTATCAATAATTTTATTAACTTCCCTTGGTGTCGTCGGAGCTAGCATTATAGATGCAGACGGATTAGCGGTCGTTGTGTATTCAGCCGTGTAGTCATGTTGCTCAGCGTACTTGCCGATATTAACAAAGTGCTGATTTATTTTGTCGGCAAGTGCTTTACCAGAGACACTTTGATTATCTATTAGGATATGTTCCACATGGTTGTTTGCTTGCTTTCTATTAGTGAGATCGTTTACTGTGTCCCATATTTTTCTATGGTCATCGTGATTGCGTTCGAATTTATTTTGATAATATTGGCACTTCGCCTTTTTTAGGTCTGAGTTCAATTTATTTCTTATCTTTTTAAACTCAGCGAGCATGCTTAGGTCACGATGCCTTATAAAAGCGTGAAACTTCTTATCTTTATCTTTTATTCTTTTCAGTAGGTCAGCAGTCACCCATGGTTTTCTTATCTTTTTATTTCTTACTTTTGTTTCCTTCAAAGGAAAAGCTGTGTCATAACAGTTTTTAAATTTAACTAGAAAGTTTTTATAAGCTACTGTAGCGTTGCTTTCAGTGTAAACGTCATCCCAGGTTTCCTGTTCTATAAGGGAACTAAAGTTGCTTAGGGTCTCTTCGCTTATTGTACGATGCCAAAATGTTTTTGAGTCTTTTACACGAGCCATTTGAGGAGTAGATCCCAAGCAAAAAATCGGAAGATGATCGCTTATGTCTTGTACTAAAACCCCAGCTATAATATTATTTTTATTTAAGTTTGTGATGCAGACATCGAGAGAGGTGGCAGTATTTAAGGTCACCCTAGTTGGCAGTGATATCACATTATTACAGGCATGCTCATTAAGCAAATCTCTGAATTCTTTTGCTTGTGAATTATCAGAAATGGTGTCTATATTTATATCTCCAAGAATCATGAGAGACGCTGAAGTTGATCCTAAAACACACAATATATTATCAAGCGCATCCATGAATTCAGCAATATTGCCCGAAGGCGGTCTGTATAAAGCAACAACTACTGTATTCGATATTTTGATAACTAAGCTTTCAATGTTTTCATCAATCCTTGTGAATTCGTCAATTATTTGATACCGTAGATTGTCCTTGATATAGATTGCTACGCCTCCACCCCTTTTTTCTTGTCTGACCAGACTTTCGCATTTATAACTCTGAAACTTGGGTGGTGAGTCACTGCTCGTTAACCAGGTTTCAGTAAAAATAATCACATCAAATTTTGCACTTACAGAATGTAAGAGAGCTTCAACTGTATCTACCTTATTTTTTAGACTTCTTGTGTTCATATGAACTGCCGAAAACTGTCGTTTGCATTTTTTGTACATTTTATTGAAGGCCATGCAGTCATAATAATTACATTCGGGTTGCAAGTCATCCATCAAAATGGTAATGATCTATAATTTGTGAGTATTAGTCGATTCAATTTGCAATTTTGTCAACGTCAGTCATGCTAGTAATTTTTAGTGCGTCAGTGTTCACGTCTTTTCTCGCAAAGACTTTGCCGCTGGAGGACCATACAAACTTCCAGCCCACCTTTTTCTTTTGCGCAATTGCTGCGCCAAGCAGTTTCTTGCTTTTGCCAGTCAGATGCTCATTTACGTATACGGGACCGCTAGGGCCACCGTAATCAAGATCTCGAGTTGTCAGCCTTTGTTTCTTTGCCTTTTCGAGGATTTTATTTCTTTGCGCGCGCCGTACGAAGCGGACAATAATGTTTTTTTCGTTTGGTTTGAAAGTAGGGACGCGGTGGCACAGGTCGATATCATGGTCAGAGATCGGAACCTCCAAAATGGTCGCAATTCTTTGAACAATGTCGTAAGGGTCACCCTCCGCTGGGACTCCTTTGATTTCGAGGTTATTAGACCGTTGATACTGCTCGAGTTCTTCTACTTTAGTACTAAGCCTGTTGTTCTCGGCAGTTAGTTCCTCGTTTCTTTTTGATAGTTCTTGGATCTCTTTGCGAAGTTCTTTCATCTCATCCCTAATTTCCTTAACACCATCACATGTATCATTGCAGAATTTCACGCTGTCCTTCACAGTCCTTAGGTCAGCCCTGATCTCCCGTCGCAAATCATCAAGTGCTTTCGCAAGCTCCTTGTTATCCTTGCTCATGTTTGACTAGGAACTAGGAAAATGTACACGTCAACAGTTCTTGCCCAAAACAATCAGTGGAATTAAAACAAAAGCAAAAACAATAGTCTTTAAAGGAACGGAGCTGCAGGTTATACGTCGAAACTTAGGTTCGGACAAAGATTCATCCACCCCAAAACGGGGATAAATGGTATAGGCTCTGCAGCTAAAATGGCACAAAGAAAGACTATTTTTTAGTTTAATTTAAGAACACTAAATAGCGTCAGCGAAATCCCCACGAATTTCCGTCTGAACTTTCTCGACCCCTTCTTTCTGGTTCAATAACAAAGCTTCAGCTGCTGCGCTTGCCCGTAGATATGGACAAAGCACCGCCTTACTGAAGTTTGGACTTGCGTATTTTGGTTTTCCCATTGCAAGGAAAATCTGATAGAGTGAACATCGCGCAGGCGTAAGATCTTCGTGCTTTAGTAAGTTTTGTACTCGACATCGAGAGGAGTGCCTCAAGCGCAAACATCCTAACATTTAGTGTGTTTGCAAAGTGAAATCGTAGCTACGTATTACGCTTTTTTCACGTGTACGCGCTTATTTTTTTTTTCTAACTACGTCACAGAGTTAAATATTCCGGAATATATTTTTGTACTAAGAAAACCTACAACTCTCAAGAACATTATCGGTCTTCTTAAGATGAGCTCAGCTCGCTATATCCCCTCGACATTCCTTCAATCTTTGAAACTGTTATAAACAACTTACAAAATTAGCAGAGTTTCACTGACTATAAAAAAGCTATTTAGCCACTTAGTATGTCAGTACACATCGAACACATTTTTAAGCGGTAGCTTTTATGCTTAAACTTAATCAAGGTCGATTAATCAAGGTCACGAAACGCCCGTGGCTAAAGTGCTAGTAGCTGAAGCAATGGTGGCTAAAGCACTCGTGGCTGAAACGATGGTGGCTCAAGCGCAATGTGGCTGAAGCGCCGGTGGATGAAGCGCCCGTGGCTCAAACGCCCTTGGCTCAAGCGCCGGTCGCGTAAGCTGTTAAGAGTCGGTCGTGCAAGCACTGCTAGTTGAAGCTGACGTGACCGTACGTCCTTGGCGCCGTCCTCGACGTCATCCTAGAGGTCGTCCTTCAGGCCGACTCAGAGGTCATCCTAGAGGCCGTCCAAGACGTCAATTTTGACGTCAACCACTAGGAAGTTGTCCTCGACGTCGTCCTTGACATCGTTCTACACGTCATTCTTGACGTCGCCATCTAGGACGTTGTCCTCGACTTCGTCCTTAAAGTCGTCCTAGACGTCGTCCTAGAGGTCGTTCTATAAGTCGTCCTAAAACCTTCTAGGTCCAGGGCGACATCGTGAACGGCATCCTAGACGCTGTCCTTGATGTTGATCTCGATGTAGCCCTAGACGTCGTCCTTGAGGTCGTCCGAGAGGTCCTCTTAGGCGTTCTTGACGTCGTCCTTGATGTTGTGAACGGCATATTACGACCATTTCACCACCGTACAATCTCCTTTCTTAAACCTTTTCACTATAGCAATGTTCCTGTAAAGTTATCTCATTTCATCGCGTTTGATTGAACGCACAAAGATGCAACATTTTTTATTGCCGTTGAGGGGATTTATTTTTTGTTTAATTTGTGCTTTAGCACTTCTAAATATGGATGTGGGTGTATGCAGTTACTGCTCCCGGATGCGATTAAAAATGCTAAGTGAGCAGCTACAGCGGTGGTACAGTGATGAGTGTACAGTGAATAAACCATGCACCTTTTCACGTTAATTGCAGTCACAGTCAACGATGCGATCGAATATTTTGCCGATAAAGCAGTGCCAGAAGGTATGTTGTTACGACGCTTGTCGTCTTTGCGCGATTGCTGTCTGTCTCCGCCAATACCAATCACTCGCGGTAAATGCGACACGATCCTGTGTTTTCTTCTGTGCGTGATTGGTAGGCAGCTAGCATCACGATTCTCAACTAATGATTTCATTCAGAGTCCGGAGCCTCTGAAGTCCCCGCGCCCTTTAACCTTCCCTCCGTCAGTTACTATCCGTGTAATGCGTGTAAAACCAAGTGTTGCTAAGGTTCAAGTTTCATACTAAAATGACCACATAAAAAGCAACTCAAGTCGTTTTGAAAGTGCCGTACTACTTTAAAACTCTGGTTAGAAGATCTACTAAGATAGAAACAGAGGAGCAGCACACTCATAAACTTACAACTGAATGAGGAGATGGGGAGGCATCTATCTTCCTCCTCAGCACGGCGGTCGCGTTACATTAGGCGGCACTCGCGCAGAGTGGCGTGTAAACCCGAGAATCCGACGGAGGGTTCAGGAAGCAGAAAATAGGAAGGGGCCGTTGATCCCCAGGCAAGGAACGAGGCCCCATGTCGTCGGGGTTTGAGCTCCGACAATAGGCAATGGAAGCCGAAGATGAATTCCCTGAACCGATATACATTACGCGAAACCAACTCTATTGTCGAGGATATCATCGCTTTCATCTGTGGATTCGATCGGTACTACGATCTAGTCCGCTCTTTCACTTCTCCCTTTCCCCGCGCTCTTGCATCGATTTGAGAACCCGGAAAAGGAACCCGTCTCACTGCACGCGCAGCGCGGAAAAGGCCCATCAATGACGATTTGATTAACTCAGTAGATAATTATAATTTGTATTAGATTAAGTTCAATGCAGCCGACGTTCCGATTGGAGGGAACTTACAGAGAAGCGCAAAAAAGTTCATAATTTAGGCGCTCATATTCTCTTGTTCGTTCGCTGTCGTCAACTCAACAATTCACGCTTAGTGAATGTGTCTTGATTCGGCGTTTTTTTGGTGTGCGTGATTGCTTTATCCGCTGATAGCGAGACGTTAACAGGCAACAAGCGCCCCGACGATGCGCCTTTCGACTATGGTGGAGAATGAAAATCAAAATGATTTAAATCATCATTTAAATCACACCGGTTTTAATATAACGATTTAAATCAAAACTTTCCCGCACAAAATTATCCCCCATAATATCGTTTTATTTACAGTCTGTCTGTCACTTGATGTATTCTATGCGCATTCGTTTTGTAACTGAATCAAATAATCATCGAACAAAAAGAGTTCCATTAGGCTGAACATGAGCGAAAAGCAGTGCTCTTCTTAGAACATCGGAGCGTTCAGTTTCGTTTCTAGCCTTCACATTGTTTATAAGTTAGGCCAGATATGATTGCAAGCAAAACAGAACACGAGAAAAGGAACAAAACGAAGAACAGTAATTATATAGAACTCGAAACAAAAACAACAACAAAAATAAAAGTGTTTCACACACTAAATAGTCAGTCGGCTTCACTTCGAGTATAGTGGGGTTTACATCAATATGACGCTGTTAATTAAACTCTACTTATAATAAAGAATAATTTATTTCCTGCCATTTTTTTTTCAATGATCAGATGGACTGTACATCAACCTGCAATGCTTGAAATGCTATATTAATAAAGAATATTTGTCGAGCTAAAGTGAGATGAATCTATTTAAACTTATTTAAATCAAAATAAATCAAACTTACCTAGTTTTTTATCATGTTTTTTTATTTTCGCTCTTTGGTGCTTCATAATAGACCATAGCATGGGCTCCGGTCGGCCTAAAGTGAAAAGGAGTCTAATCGACGTGCGAATCAAAAGCGTCGCTGTGGCCGACATTCGCGACTGGCCAAACCATCGACCGTTTTATCGTGAAGGCGCCATTTTGAATGCTATAAGTTTGTAATAATCCTTGCCACGATATAGGGGTCTCGGAAACCTAGTCTGTCGTTGCATATCACCTAATAGCCGAGCGAGAAAATGCAGGCATCCAGATTTGTTGATGAGTACGCGAATGAACGAGAAACGTCCATGCTCAGGAGAAATATCGGCTCGAGAAGAGCAGCCTCTTTCAGTGATCAAAAACCAAGGGCGAGAATTTTGTCTCCCCAGCCAATGGTGAGAAAAACCTCCTGTACCTTCGAACTGTAAAAAACAAAAATATGCTGGGTAGGTCAAGTGGACAAACACAGGTAACGCCAAGTGTCCACGAAACCGCTTCCAAAACCCATTCCCCTTGCCCCCTCCACTTACTCAAATGTTTCTTGACGCACCGAGGTGCAAGATTCCAGAATCAAAATTTACCAGTTTAGAAATAACTGGCTCTACCTGGCGGAAAAACGGGTTTCCCGATTTTGAGACTCAGAAACAATGAGAGCATTGGGAAGAATATAAAAGAAAACCAATTTGAACGAGCATGGAAGCTAAGGTTAAGCCACAATATGGCAAATAAGAGTATTTGTGGAAGTCCAATCTACGTCACTGCTGCTGAATAAAGCCAGCAGGATCTGGATACTTTTCCGAGAGAGTGTTTGCACTCCCAGGAAGACGTGCTCGCGCATTTTAGTACCAGAACCTTCTGAACGGGCAATTTACAAAAAAAAAAGATCCATTGAGACCATCGAGCGTGGGCGTCGCACTTCTCCACTGACGGAACCACTCTAGCTTCAGACAAAAGGTGCAAATTCTGAAGGTTTCCAGCTGAACGCAGAGGAAAAAAACCAAAGGTGTGGAGAAAAAGAGACCACACTGCTGTTGTGTCTCTTATTTCTCCAGCAGTGTGTGTCTCATTTTCTCCACTCCTTGGTTTTCTCCCTCTACGTTCAGCTGGAAACCTTCACGAATCATGTCATCCTTTATTTCTTTTTATTTAGACGTAGTGCAACACTAGAAGGCGTATAGCTGTTTGTGTGTGCACTGAAAATAAAGCAAATGAATGAATACCAACCAACTCAGCTCCAGGCAGTCACAAAAGGTGTGAAATCGAATAACGTCGGTAGCACTTGGCAAGCTCCAAGCGTTGGATGCCATTCAAATGAAACTTGATAAATTAGAAGAAAAGCGTACAAGAGGATACACCGCGGTGGGCGTACTTGGGGCTACCCATTTTGAATTTTGATTGCATTCAGAGACGGTGTTTTACTCGGCCATTCCCTATTCTGGGTTCGGTCGCTTGGCTTCAAACTTTACTAATCGATTCAGCTTTGCCCTAGAGTCTGACGATCTCTAGTTCAGTACATTGTTCCGGCAACAAACGTTTTCCAAGTTTTAAGTAATGTATTTGACGTACTAAGTTCAAGATTGTTAGAAAAATTATTAAGACAGAGTGGGAAATACTCTCGAAAAAATGTTAGTTGCAAGATATCAAAATAGTGATCAATACTAGTTGAAATACAAAATTTCGTGTAGAGTATTTAGGACAGGCGCAAGTATGAAACTAACAAAGCGCAGCGCATGTGCCATTTACTGCCTTGGGGTTTTAGTGTGTCTGTTTCTGTTTATCACTCATCAAACCTTTGAGTGAACTCTAACTTAATTATGTATAGTAATGTGTAAGTTGTTTATGTTCAGTACTACCATGAATATTAAGGATACACTTTTTATTTCTGAAAATAATTGAGGCCCAAAAATGTGTTAGAGTTCAATTTGGGTGAGGTCAAACGGTTTGGGTACTTCGTTATAGCTTATTCTTGCAATTGCGATTTTATATTTCTGATGATCGGTTGTGGAGTGTTAATTCACGACATATGAGCAAAAGAAGGGTTTTGGATAGGTTTTGTCTTTCATGCAAGTGTAACAGGTATTAACTTTGATTATTTGATTTGTATATGTAGAAATGCACTCGGATATTTTTCTGCACTTAAGTACGTCTAGGATACAACAAAATGATATTCTTTTCTTTCGGAAAGCGTAATAAAACATTATAACAACTGATAATACCAAGAGCTCCTGAGCTGCACTTTTTTCTGCAGTGGCAGGGGAATGAAGATTTCAATCTTACGCACGGAGTCATGCGGATGAGGGACATGTACTGTAAGTGTGCAAAGGCCAAGCCTGAAACCGGCTTCATAAGTGAGTTACCACTAGATAGAAAGTCGTAGCTTGTTTCTTAAAGTAAAATCAAAGAAATGTCCTTATTGCCAACACGATTAAATCAAACCTGTCGTGATCACACTTTCTGATGAAATAAAAAAGCGGAGACTTTTTTTCATTTTTCAACAAATTGATTGCTTTGTGGATGCCTAAACCTCCTAACGTTAATGTAAATGGTAAATGCTGAGAGTCATGTATAAGGATTAGTAATAAAGAGACACGTTTAGTTCTTCTGCACACCACGACAGCACAAACGTGGAAAATTGTATGCAACATTTGACGAGATATAAGCTTTTATTCTAAATTAAAAGCTTATGAATCACTTTCAACGCTAGATTTTATCGTTGTACATGGAATACTACGAAGGACAACCAATATTTCACATCGATAACCCGTGTATGCCATTTAACGTTGAAAATAAATACCAGTGCTTTGCGTTTTGTTTCACACTATCCCCCTACATATGCTCTCTATATTTCTAGACTCAAAGGGTTCTAGTAAATGGCTTCAAAATGGTATTATGAGATTTTCCTACTGAGGGTAGCAGATTGGGTGAATTGGCTGAACTTTAATAGCTTGATGAAAACAGCTCAAACGACAAATACGAACT
>JAZHYW010000950.1:0-27362 GCA_037355805.1 Ixodes ricinus
CAGTTAAGTCTGCTGTGATTTCGTAGAAACTGGCAGATCACTACTTTACCGCAGTTCAACTGGTTTCTGATACGCCTCTAAGACACGCCTGTCCCGAGGAAAAACCTATAGAGGTTGTTGATCGGAAATTATTCGACAAATTAATCTCTTCTTATGATTGGGGAAGTTTACTAACATATTCAAATCAAAAACTCTACACGAAGTTTATTAATCTATGTCAGACTTTTACAAGATGCAGTAAAAAAGTAATTACTATCAGAAAGCGGCGTGCTGAACATATATAGCTAAATATTGACATTATCGCCACGATAAAGTATAAAGAGATTTTGTGGACGCGTTGCAATCGCTCTCCCGATAACATAGACCTGCGGAATGAATTCCGAGGTCAGCGCAACGAAGTCACGGCATTAATTCGCTCCGCTAAACGTAACTATATTAAACAGAAGTTAATAGATTCACGTTATGATTCCCGTGTAACTTGGTCTGTTGTAAACGATTTACGAGGAGGCCACAGCGCGAAACACTTTGTCGAAGAGACGATCGCCAGATATTTCCCTTGTAACAAACAGTCCACGGCAAATGCGTTTAATGTACATTTCGGAAAAATTTCAAATGTTTCACGCGATAGTGAAGTTTGTTTCTTAAAAGCAGCTTCGGTGAATGTAGCGTCTGATTTCCTTCCTGAAATTACAGAGCAAGGTCTACATAGTATGTTGCTTAGTTTTAAGCCGGGTTTGTCTCCTGGAATAAATAACGTCCGAATGGCTGATTTGCGGAGAAATAATGCACCATTGAGGCATGTGATACTAAAGATGTTAAACGGCTTCATAACGTCAGGTAATATTCCAGAAGATCTCAAGACAGCCATTGTCAGGCCTTTATACAAAAATGGGGATCATAGTAACATCGAAAGCTACCGTCCTATATCTATCTTGCCTTCACTGGCGAAACTTTTAGACAAACATATTGTCCTGTTCAGCGTTCTTAGATGAATTTAACCTTATGTCTCCCCAACAGTACGGTTTCGTTATCGGAAAAGGCACCCAACCCTTACTTGAAGACTTTTCCGATGTTCTTCATAATGCATTTGACCATAATCTTTTCACATGTGCACTCTTTCTAGATGTTTCTAAAGCTTTCGACTCAGTCTCACATAAGGTACTTTTAAATAAGCTGTTAAGCCTCGGCTTCAGAGGCCCTTTTTACACACTGCTAGAAAACTTTCTGTCAAGTTGTACACAACTCGTTTCAATATGTGGAGCTCGGAGTTTGAAAATGTCCCTGAAGGCTGGTGTTCCACAGGGCTCGATACTATCACCTCTTCTTTTTAACATCTATGTCAACGATCTTCCGAAGGCGGTCAACTTCTGCACAGTATTTCAATACGCTGACGATACTGTCCTGTTGTCGAGTCATGTACGCTACCATGAGGCTGTTGAGCTACTCCAGTCAGATGTAATACCGCTCATGGACTGGTTTTCTGCTAATGTCATTAGAGTAAACGCGAAGAAAACACAACTAGTGTGCTTTCGTAGTCCACTAAAACCGGTTCTTTTAGACAAACCAAATTTTCTTCACATGTCAGACTGTGTTTCTTGCGAATGTGCGCCAGTTAAATATGTGAACAGTACGAAATATCTAGGACTTTATTTTGATTGCGACCTGTCATGGAACTCTCACTTCTTCTATATTTTCAAGAAATTACGAGCCGCTTCGTGCACCTTATATAATCTTCGCATACTTCTTCCCATCACAACAAGAAGACTTCTGACGCACGGCCTAGTTTATAGTATTCTCCGTTACGGAATAACTGTATTCGGGCAGTGTACAGCATTATTAGAGTCTAAAGTGAACTCCTTACTGAATGGCATCTTGCGTAGTGTAGCTTACGGGTCTAGTCTCCAAAGATCTGATAACATCTTTAACGACCTCTCGCTACCAACTTTTAGATCACTATTTTTGGAAACAGTAGTGCTTAGGCACTACTGGGATAACACTTTGAAGACCCCCAACACTGTTTGTCGCGCCCTTCAAGATGTGAGGCCATATCAAACGCCGCGCATCAAAACACATTTTGGAAAATGCGTTCGCCTTTATTATGTATCAAAAAATCAGCAGAACCCATCCTTTGGGAATGATTATCTACGTTAATGCGAATAGCATCAAACGGTGCGGAGTTATGCGCGTTCGTCAGGTGGCCGGCACACTCTAGATACGCCAGCCCACTCTTGAGGCGATTCTAAATTTGTTGACACTTTCACAGCCCTGCGCACGATCTCCGCAGCCCAGCACGTGCGTTTGTGTCACTTAAGAAGGCGAGCAAAGCACGCGCCATACGCACAAACACTCAAAATGGTACCGACCAGACTTTCTGGCGTCTCAGCTAGTCTCAACCAACGGTACTCTAAACGGTTGTTTATATCTTTACCATAGGACGCGCTTTACAGCACTGTCACAGCTACCGGTGCGCGCGCGTTCCATGCACGAGGGCTCATTCCGCTCTCGTGAGGCTGAGCACGGCCGCTACATCACCCTTTCCCGAGCGCGGGAGAGGGTGAGCTAGCGGCCGTGCTCAGCCTCACGAGAGCGGAATGAGCCCTCGTGCATGGAACGCGCGCGCACCAGTAGCTGTGACAGCGCTGTAAAGCGCGTCCTATGGTAAAGATATAAACAACCGTTTAGAGTGCGTTGAATGACTGCCTTCATAGCTCTGTGGTTAGCGCGTCTGCCTGCTGATCAAAGGGTCAACGGTTCGAATCCCAGCCGGCGCCGGTCTTTTTATTTATTTATCGACCCGCGGCGTAAGAGGTTAGATAGCCAGATAGATAGATAGATAGATACATAGACGAAAAGTGCGTGAAGTATCCAAAGAATGCTATTCGCATTAATAGTTTTAATAACCTCCCCTCTTTTCTCCCCGACGTAAGTTCTCGAGGAGCTTTGAAACGTAAATTGAAGACTATTTGCCTAGACAACATTTTTTAAAGTGCCGATTAATTTTTTTTTGTTGTTTTCATTTTGTTTTCTACTTGATGTGACTTCTGTGCGCTGTGCACTACTCCCCTGTTTGTATATATTTTTCTCTGTCACGCGTTCTAGATCTCTGAAAGTTGTATACTGACTTGCTTCGAGTGCGCCTTAAGTAATTTGTAGGGAACTAGTCCTACAAGCCTTTAGGGCTTTGACAGTTCCGATAGTGTATATAGTTGTATTTGAAGCACCTGCATTAAATATTATTATTATTATTATTAATCGACACTCTGCGGAGGCACTTCGGAATGGATTTGCAATCAGTCGTAAATGATTTCAACAAGTTTTTTTTCGGCTTCGTCAGGTACTGCAAGAGACCATGGCGATGTGTCAGCCAACTTGAGTGGTAACTTTAGAGTGTCGGCCTCTGCATTTTTGCCGTCTCTTGACCTTTGCGCATTGCGCTCCATTGTGTTCGGTATAAAAAGAAACAAGGCGCCTGGATTTGATAACATCCGTGTTGGCGATTTGTGTCGAAACTTTGACGCTATCAAAGAGGTCCTTTTATGCATGATAAATAGTTTTTTGTTATCCGGTGGTTTCAGATCGGACCTGCAGATCTGAAAACGGCACTAGTTAAACCGATTTTTAAGGGAGGAACGGCAGGAAAGCACGAATGCTATCGTCCAATTTCAATCCTGCCATGCATCGGGGAAATACTTGAAAAACATCTCTTCATTGTAATGTCTAGTTTTGTCGATAGCTCTGACCTTCTTTCCCGCAGCCAGTATGGCTTCGTGGCGGGAAGAAGCACACAGCTCCTGCTAGAAGACTTTTCTGACTTAATTCATAGCGCGTTTGAAAAGAACCTCTTGTTCCTGTGCCCTTTTCTTGGACATATCGAAAGCCTTCGATACGGTTAGCCACAAACTGCTCCTTCAGAAACTCTATAATTTCGGCTTCCGTGGGCCCTTTTTTAATATACTTGAAAACTTTTTTATCGATCGCTCCCAAATCGTATCTGTCGGGAATTTTACAAGTGCACAAGTAATGATAAAGGCTGGTGTCCCCCAGGGATCTGTCTTGTCACCGTTACTCTTTAACCTCTATGTGAACGATATTTCCTCTAGAGTATCTAGTTGTGCCATCTTTCAATACGCAGACGACACCGCACTGGTATCCCGTCACCTTAGGTACGATAATGCCGTACGGCTATTGCAGGATGACGCGACGCGAATAATGGACTGGTTCGGCGAGAATTTATTTACTATCAATGCGTCAAAAACAAAATTGGTTTGCTTCAGGAACCCGCTAAAAAAAGTGAACCTTGACTTGCCAGTAGCATTACACTGTTCGAGTTGCCATGACTGTGAGTGTCCTCATCTCGAGTATGTTGATCATGTTAAATATTTAGGGGTGTTATTTGATTCCGACATGTCATGGAACTCGCACTTGGCGTCCGTTTGTGGGAAACTTCGGAGTGTTAGTTGTATACTTTTTAATCATAGAGTTTTCATGCCATTCTTCGTGAGAAAGTCAATCGCACATGCCCTTGGCTATAGCTTACTTAGATATGGTATTACAGTGTTCGGGAATTGCGCGCAACTGTGGCAAATTAAGATTGATCGCATATTAAAGGCTTTGTTGAAGAGCGTAGGATATCAGATGGATTTTTTACCTGACATTAATGTTTTCGAATTTCTACAGATGCCAAATTTTTCTTCTCTTTTTTTGCAAACTGTAGTGCTGCGGCATTTCTGGAGCAATGACTTTAAGCGCCCCTTTGTACATCAAAGGAGTCTTCGCTGCACGCCACGATTTATTACCCCCTCTTGTGTTACGCGTTACGGCAAAAGAGTTCGGTCTTATTACGTACCCTTTGTTTTCAATAAACTTCCGGAGAGTGTCATCAACGCCAATACAAGGAGAGAGTTAAAAGCATTGTTGGCGAACGTAACAATTTAGTGCGATTCCCCAAAATCTGCCTCTAGTACTTTGTGCCACCTGCTTTGTCGAAATGTTAACCTATTGTTCAGTTTTTCATCTCTTTGTACTAGGCACTTGATATTTTCGTCGTCCGACTTGCCGGGTACTGTCCCACAAGCCCATTGTGGCTTGGACAGACCCGTATTTGTACTGTGTTTCTGAATTCCTGTCTAATAAATATTATTATTATTATTATTATCGATGCCCTTGTTTTAACTGAAATTTTAACTGAAATTATTATTATTAATCGATGCCCTTGTTTTAACTGAAATAAATGTGAGCTCCGACTTTTTACCGATGTTTGGATTGTCTGGTTTCCAGAACTGTTTTTACACCCGTCGAGACACCCGAGGAGGTGGTATCGGCATTTTCGTGAAGGATTCCTGGTCGATGACTCAGGTTGACGTAAAGTTTACACACTCAGAAAGCCTGGCTGTTAAGCTCTCTCACTCCCATCAGACAATTTGCCTTTTGGCATTATATAGACCCCCTCGTCTAACTGTATCAATTTTCTGGAAGAGCTGAGAGGAAACTTGGAGGAATTAAGTAACGAAACAACGTTTTGCTTGGTAGGGGATATAAATATTGACACCCTTAAAAATTCACAATCAGTCGTTTGTGACTATTTGTCTCTACTTGCCGAGCATGGAATATCACCAACTATTCAAAGTGCAACAAGAGAGGAGGTACTGAATGACCATGTTGTGTCCTCGTGTCTCGACCACATTAACGTTCGATCCTCCGATGTTTCTGTCCATTCTGCTGTAATTTTGCAAAAGCTAGCTGATCATTTTTTTGTTACGTGTCAATGTGTCTTCTCTTCTGAAGCGGTTCAGGAGGTCGAGCGCATTTGCCGATTAGAGATGCTCAACTTGATAACTTTTGACCGACTGATTAAAAACTATGACTGGAATGGTTTTTTGTCCTCAGTCAACAGCAACAACATTTACCCAATGTTCATTAACATCCTGAACAACTTTCGAAATTCATCAAAGAAGGTGGTATATGTCAGAAAACGTAAACCCTCACTACCTTGGCTAACTCCCGCTATTCTCGACGCAATAACTTTAAAAGAGCAATTGTGGAAGAAGAGCCGGCGTTCCCCCAACAACGCAGTACTTAAACTAGAGTGTAAGATACAAAGAAACCGCGTCAACGCTCTCCTTCGCTCCGCTAAACGCTCATATTTTTCTAAAAAGATTCGCGATGCTGGCTCTGACTCCAGAAAAACTTGGTGTGTTATCAATGAGCTTCGCGGTCATGTGCGAAAGAACATGACCGAGACTCTTCGTGACCACTTTGGCACAGACATGACTTCTACTGCGCAAGCATTCAATAATTTTTTCAAAAACTCAGCTGCCATCCCGACGAGCACGGGATTACCCATTTGGACACCCGGAACTCCGGCTTTCTTCGAATCAGCATTTCTTCCTTCTCTCACGGAGCTTAACTTGCGCTCATATTTGTTCGGTTTCAGGCCATCTAAATCTGCGGGTGTTGACAACATCACAGCTCGTGATTTATGCCGCAACTATGACTCGATAAAGGATGTGCTTCTGACCATTATCAATGATATCTTAGAAACGGGTAATATCCCTACCGAATTAAAACAAGCTTTAGTGGTTCCTCTTTACAAAGGTGGCGTAAAAGACCAAGTTTCTTCATACAGACCTATTTCGATCCTCTCTTGCATCTCCCAGATTCTCGAAAAACACCTCTTTGCTGTTATGACTGGCTTTCTTGACAAGCATTCCATTATATCGTCAACTCAATACGGGTTCGTAGCTGGTCGTGGCACCATTGATCTCCTTGAAAATTTTTCTGACACTTTGCATTACTCTTTTGAGAATAATATGTACACGTGTGCACTGTTTATTGACGTTGCAAAGGCATTTGACACTGTCAACCACGACATCCTTTTGTATAAGCTTTGCAGGATGGGCTTTCGAGGGCCGTTCTATTCCTTGCTCGCCAATTTTCTTTCAAATCGAACCCAGGTCGTGTCTCTGGGCAACTCTCGCAGCTCACAGGTGTGTTTAACATCCGGGGTCCCACAGGGCTCTATTCTATCGCCGCTACTATTTAACATCTACGTCAATGACTTACCAACTGCAGTCACAAGCTCCACGGTACTGCAATATGCTGATGATACTGTTTTATTTTCTAGACATCTGGTATACGAGCGTGCAATCAAAATACTGCAGGCAGACGCGACTGCACTCATGGACTGGTTTTCGGCAAATAAGCTGCGCGTGAACACTTCCAAAACAAAACTTGTATGTTTCTGTAATCCTCTGAAAGTTGTCAACTTGTCTTCTTCATTTTTTCTTCATGAATCCAATTGCCTATGCACCAATTGTGAACCTGTGCAATATGTTAGCTCTATTAAGTACCTAGGTATCTACTTTGATTGTGATTTATCATGGCGCACACATATGTCTTACTTATGCCAACGGTTGCGAACTGTCTCTTGTTTAATGTATAGTTTAAAGTGTTTTGTACCTTTATCTACAAGAAGAAACGTTGTGCATGCCCTGGCGTACAGTTTACTGAGGTATGGCATCACAGTCTTCTTCAATTGTCCTCTCCTATGGCACACACGAATCGACCGCATTTTGCGTGGTCTTCTAAAGAGTGTTGCTTACCGCACGGAATACTCATCGAGTGATAACTTGTTCGCCTCGCTTGAACTACCGTCGTTCTACTCTTTATTTCTACAAACGGTCGTCTGGAAACACTTCTGGGGGAGCGAGTTTAAAATCATTTCGACACCAGTCCGTGAGCTTCGAGCAGCTCCACGTTTCCATACCCCAAGAGCGAGAACTCGCTATGGTGAAAGTATGCGCGAATATTATGTGCCAAACGTTTTCAATAGTCTTCCAGACTCCTTGCTTTCCCTTGCTTCCAACAAATCACTGAAGAAAAGTCTACGATCTTTGTTTTCTGACGTGTTGCGAGAGCCATCATGATAGCAATGGGAAGCCTACCTGGGCAGCTATATTCTCCTTTTTATTTTCATTTCTACACACAACCTTATTACTTGGCTCCAAACTTTTCCAAAATTTCAGGCCTATTTTTTTATTTTTTCTGTGCCTCTGCGCCGATTTTGTCTCTCTGTTTCTTTTTTTTTTAATTTAACACAGGCTTTTTTGCTTTGCTTTCTTCCCGAAATGTAACTGTTCACTGAAGACCTCTTCGAACCTTGGGGCCTGCATCGTGGAAAAACGCAGACAAGTGTGTGCGTGTTTTTTTTTTATATATATTTTTTTTTCCTTGTGCGATTATGATTGCTAACTCTTCTCAGCCACATTTTCGAGAAGCACTCTCCTATTCGCTGTGGTGCTGTGCATATACAACGTGCGTGCGTGTGTGCATTTTGTATTTACTTCATTTCTTATATTGTAACTTTTCCACCTTCCAAAGAACTGCACTGTGTTTCCGAAGGAACTGTGACATTTCCGTACTAAAAACGCAGACAAGTGTGCGTGTGTTTTTTTAAATATATATATATATATATTTTTTTTTTCTTGCACGATTACGATTGCTAACTCTTCTCAGCCACATCTTCGAGAAGCACTTTCCTATTCGCCGTGATGCTATGCTTATGACAACTTGCGTGCGTGTGTGCATTTTGTATTGACTTCATCTTTTTTATTGTAAGTTTTCCACCTTCCAAAGAACTGTACTGTGTCCCCAACGGAACTGTAACATTTTCGTACTCGTGAATTTCTTTATTTTTGTTTATTGAGCTGCTTTTCTTACTCATGTTTGCTTTTTTCTAAGTGTACACTCTGGACCTGGTCTTACAAGCCCTAGCTGGCTTTGACCAGTCCGACATCAACTCTGCGAAATCTGCATTCCTGAATAAAAAATTATTATTATTATTATTAATATTATTATTATTATTATTATTATTATTATTATTATTATTATTGTTTGTTATTATTGTTATTATTATTGTTTATTTATTGTTTATTATTGTTTATATTGATTATTATTGTTATTGTTATTATTATTACTATTAACTGTTGACGACTGCATTAAACTCCAGAACGACGCGAACTCGTTCAACGATTGGTGTAAACGTAACAAGCTTTCCTTAAATCGCACTAAAACTAAAGTTATGACCCTTTCACGAAAATCACAACTTGTATGCTACCCCTATCGGTATTCATGGAGATTTACTGTCTCGTGTCTCCCAAATCAGAGATCTCGGCGTCATATTCGATTCTAGCCTGCGTTTCGATCATCATGTGACAAAGGTAGTCTGCACGTCATTGCGCATGTTGGGAGTTTCATGCCGCCTGACCAGAGAATTCTCCAACCCTTCTGCCTTTCTTACGCTCTACTGCGCGTTGTGCCGTTCGCAGCTGGAATATGGGTCCGTTGTGTGGAACGGAATTTGTTCTACGAATTCATCAAGAATAGAGCGTGTACAACAAAAATTTATCTCCATTTTTAAGTACCGTTATCTTGCTGTGAACGAGCATCTTTCGGGCTATGAAGCTGAGTTGAGGCGAGTAACTATACTGAGCCTTTGCCAGCGCCGCGAAAAGGCTGACATTTTGTTTCTGTACAAGGTCTTACACGTACTGATTGACTCCTCGACGCTTTTGTCTGCTTTGAATTTGAGAATTCCACGTGTGAATGCAAGACTCAGATCACCTTTCTATACGACCAATAACCTTAACAAGCAATGCCCCCCCCCCTATTAGGTCGTCAGAACTGTACAACGTGCATACGGAAAAATTAGATATTTTGACTCCTGCTTTCAGGCGTTTTACCTCTCGCTTCGAACATTGTTCTAGTTCGATGTGAGCTGACCTCACAAATCATAGACTTTATATTATCTTGCTTCTTCTAAGCTTCCGCATCGTGGCGTCGTCAATCCAGTTTTTGATCAACGTTTGTTGTCAATTTTTTTTTGCTTCATCGTCGCAGTGTCTACGATCGGAAATCACTGTTCATCTTCGTAGTCATTCCTATTTGAATGTGTTCAACCTTAGTCTTTTCCTCTTAATTTCTCAATCGATGCCTGCCATCCACTTTGGGCGATGTACGACTGCGCGTTGCGCGAGCTCCTGTGCGTTGCCAATTTGTGCTATGCATTGAAGTCTTCCCTTTCCTGTGTGTATTTAAATGTTTCGCTTCTTGTGTTACGCATCTTGTGTAATATTTTGTGTTTTATTTTGTAGTTGGGGTGCGCCAGCACTAAGACCGTTAGGTCGTTCCTGGGCACCAAATAAATATTGATTGATTGATTGATTGATTGATTATTGTTATTATTATTTTAATAATAATAATTGTGTGTGTGACTTTTCTTTGATAGCGATCTCCCCCTAAATTTCAAAAGCGCAATCGTAAGACCCCTTTATAAGAATGGCGCACGTGACGATGTAAAAAACTATCGTCCCATTTCTATTCTTCCGTGTTTGGTATTGGTTCTTGAGAAACATATTTTAAAATCGATGAACGAATGTCTTGATAATTATAACCTTATGTCGCCTAACCAATACGGTTTTATTGCCGACCGCAGCACTCAATCCTTACTTGAGGACATGTCTGATATCTTGCATAAGTTGTTCGACAATAATCAATTTACATGTGCCCTTTTTCTCGATGTATCCAAAGCATTTGATTCCATCAGTCACCAAATACTCCTGAACAAACTTTACAACTACGGGTTCCGAGGTCCTTTTTTTTTTTGCTGCTTCAAAACTTTTTGACAGACAGATCGCAGCAGGTAATGGTTTGCAACGAAAAAAGTGCTACGGCATCACTCAAGTCAGGTGTACCACAAGGGTCAGTTTTGTCCCCCCTGTTGTTTAATTTCTACGTCAATGATCTCGGTATATTAACATCAAGATGCTCAGTTTTTCAATACGCAGATGACACATTACTGTTATCCACTCATGTCGGCCTGCGTAGTGCAATAAACACTCTACAAATAAATTCTACAAAAGTCATGGACTGGTTTGGAGCCAATCAAATCAGTGTGAATGTACAAAAAACAAAGCTCATTTGTTTCCGCAATCCACTTAAACGACAGTGCATAGACATCCCTTTTGTATTACATTCCTCGTCTTGTGTATCTTATGGTGGAATACGCCAAAACAACAAGGACGAAAACGAAGGGAGAACTAGACAAGACGCGGCGTATCTTGCACCTGTACACCCATTCCATACCACAATACAGTCAAATACTTGGGACTTTTCTTTGATAGCGATCTCTCCTGGAACACACACCTTGATTATCTGGCTAAAAGACTACGAAGTGTATCTTGTCTGTTATATCATACAAAAACGTTCCTCCCAATCTCCGTCAGAAAGACAGTCGTGTATGCTCTTGCGTACGGAGTTCTTCGCTATGGAATTACTATCTTTACCAATTCCTCAACACTCTGGAGAATGAAACTTGACGCCATTCTGAGAAACATCGCGAAAAACGTTGCATATAATCCGAATCTAAACCAGGATGATGATATATTCTCTTATGTGGGCTTGCCGCGTTTTCTACCCCTTTTTCATAGATGTGTCATCTTAAGACATTATTGGAACAGTGAATTTAAAATACCTCGAACTGTCCAGCGTTTTATAAGAAACAGTGAACACTTTATAATTCCTCGCGTATACACCAAATATGGAAAAAGTGTTCGCTCGTATTATGTTCCTCACATATTAAACAAATTACCGGATTTTCTTGATCAAATCGACTCTCAGCGTGTCTTAAAAAACACATAAAACGATTGAGCTAGTTGCAGCACTTTTAAATATACACGACTGTAATCTCACTAGAACCGAGAGGAGGCTGGCTATTATTGTCATGTAAGTGACTGTTCGAGCACCAGCCTATATGTCCGCATGATGTTTGAGTGTATATATGTATTAATTGTATATTTACGTGTAGATCTAGACATGTACGTCTATATGTGTCGTAGTGCACTTGATGTATATAAGCCCAAGTACTCATTTAGTTGTGTGTTACCTGTGAAACAACTTTAGCTGTGTATAGCTGTCTCGTAATAGCGCCTGGGAACAATCAGTCTCATCACTATTGGGTCTACTCGCACAAGCCGACCCTGGCTTTGACTCACCTGCCTCTTACGTGCTGATGAAAGAAGAAGCAGAGAATATATTATTATTATTATTATTATTATTATTATTATTATTATTATTATTATTATTATTATTATTATTATTATTATTATTATTATTATTATTATTATTATTATTATTATTATTATTATTATTTTTTATGTTCTTTTCTTCACTTGATGCCGATGCGATGCTCATGCTTTCTTTTTTCTTCTCTTAATACTCTTCTTGATGCTACTGCGATGCTTAACTTTTCTGTTCATAATAGTACTCCACTCGATGTCACCTCAACTTAGGTTCTGTCCCACAAGCCTTGATGGCTTTGACGAGACCTGCATTAATTTCTGACTACTCTCAAAAGAGGAGCAATAAACTTTATTGATCATTATTATTATTATTATTTTCTCTTATTATTATTTATTTTTTTTGCCACCTTAACAGCGACATACAGTTACAATTCCACGGTATGTGCAAGCTTTCGTGTCCATGAGTCGTCAGTGATCCCTCGTCGTTCGATCACTTCGAGCTGCCAATTCTGCTAAGACAACGGGGCAACGCATCGTGTGCATAGTGCCTCAGCCTACAACATGTGATGGTTTGGATTCATGAAACTATGCCTTTTATCTCGTAAGCCGCCGTCTTGTCTTGTGCCATCACGCATGGTCTCGTGCAACTCGACTTTTTCTTTTCTCTTCCTCGTGACAATGTGCTCTTTCCGGAATTCTTTTTTACTGCAGGGCCTGGTCCCACAAGCCCATGCTGGCTTTGACCGGACCCGTAATTCCATTGTTGGGATTCTACATGTGAATGAATAAATGTATTATTATTATTATTATTATTATTAGATAAGGCTGCCAGCTCTAAGGCACCCGTTTCCAGGTTAAGCAGCGTCGCCGTCGGCATCGGCATCGGTGTCGTGACGTAAGTGCGCGGGTTTCATCATAGAAAAATATTCCGCCACACTTAGAGGAAATATCTTTCCGATTTAGCAGGCAAATTTCCCACTAAATTTAGCGCGGAAAATTTTGTCACAAAATTAGCCGGAGAAAATATTTCCGCTAAATTTAGCGGGGAAATCGACGTCACGAGACCTAAAAAACACCCATTCAGTTTCCCCCGCTGAGATTCAGCAGATAGCTTTTCGGCCTATCTCTCCTCTGGCTAAATTTAGCAGGGATCTTCTCCCCGCTAAATTTTGCAGAAGCAAGTTTCACTCAAATTGCGCAGGAAATTTAGCAAACATTTTCTGCTAAAGGGGATCCCGTACCCTCCCCTCCTACTCCCTCAAGAGCAGCGCCATATAATTTGGCATGACAGAGAATTGCTTAAATGTCCTCGATTTTTAACATTTCTTTTTTTTTTCTATTATTATTTATATTTATTATGAATAGTAGGTTATTATTAGCTACTAATTTTTCTTTCGCTACGGAATGCCGCTGTGCAAGGATGCGTGTCTGATTTGCTCTCCAGCTTTTACGGACGACAAAGATTTCTGCACTTCACTGAATGTCAACTTGCGCGCATGCTATACGTATCCTCTCCGGAGACCTAAAGGCCCATACGCACATTCGCGTTTGAGCGCGGTGCGTTCCGTAGCGGCAAGCGGACGCGTTGCGTCTGCGAAGACGCGCGCCAAACGTGGACCGCACAGCTGCGTTGACACGCCGTCAACCGCCAGCTCAAGAGCCAATAAGAACGCGCTATCGTTGCTAGCGGCTCACCAATAGCAAAACGAAATCCAAGGCAACATGGCGGCACACACAACAGCGTCGAAGTGTTCGATCTGGGACAATCTGCTGGCTTCCCCGACGTTTTGTCAAGCTGAACCATCGCAGCCTTGGAAGTACACTCCCCACCGCTCCCCAAAACGGAAAAGCAAGTTCTGCGAGCGCAGAACCGGATACGATTCGCCGAGTCGGCCGAGTGGCGCGAGCGAACACGTCACCTCCTCCCTCTCTCGGCTTCTGATTGGTCACCGCAACGCTTCGGACCGCAACGCACCGTAACGCTTCGGAAAAGTTGAGCGAGTCTCTACTTCGCTTGCGTCGCGCTGCGAAGCGTTGCGGGAAGGCGCGGTCGCCCCGCAAGCGACCGCTCCTGGCCGCAAGGACGCCGCAACGCACTCAAACGCGTTCAAACGCGAACGTGCGTATGGGCCTTGAGGCTCATTTGTTCAGCATGCAGTGCGCTCATTTGTCTGCCAGCAGTTGTGCCAAGATCAATGGTGGAGCTAGGCCCAACGCCAGCGGCGTGATCTCCCGTGACCCCGGCGACCTGTTCATCCCGCTCCCCTCCTCCGCCATCGGCCTCCCTGACTCGTCCGGTGACGCTGCCCGCCTCCTCTCGATAACCTCGACGTACGTGGGGCCCCGAGCCTTCGGTCCTTCGGTCCCTTCTCCTCGACGCGCTGGAAGAAATTTCTTTCTTCTCACTCAAGGAGGTTGCATCCCTAGGTGAAGTCAACGCGCGTCTCAGTCGTAAGCACACACAGCAGACGGAACTCCAGGAAGGCTCCATCGCCTGCCTGCGGGCGGAAGTTCGTAGCTTACGCGACGTGCTTGCCAGGCGTGCACGAATTGAAGCTGAAGTTCATTCAGGGCTCTGTGAACGAAAAACAGTTATTTAGGCCTTGCGCCTTCCATCCTGCTTTAGCCTCTCTGTAAAGTCTGCAGCTGCACCAGTGAACGGGACGACGAAAGAGGATGCACTGCCTGCTGAGCCGAACCCCATGAGCCCGAAGGCACGGGTTTCTGCGTTAATGAGGGTGGCGTCGAAAGCATGATGCACTGCCTGTTAAGCCAAACCCGATCAGCCCGAAGACTCAAATCCCTGCGCAAGCCGGAGCGTCCGTGGCATGCAAGCTGGGCGTTGCCCCCTCATCGTTCCGCCGTAGAGAAATGTTTGTGACCAAGCTGGATCCGGTTACCACACTCTACAGACATCGTTAGGCATCTGTGTTCCCTCGATGTGGAAAACGTGCAGTGCCACCGACTGAAGACTCGCTACAACACCTACGCCTCTCTTCTCACGTCCTGTAGCTGCCGAAGACTTCGAGAAACTCTGTGACCCTGCTTTGTGGCCGAAGGATTGTCTTTTTAAGACATTCAGAGGCGCACTCTCGTCAAGAACTCCTTCACTCGTCTGAAGAAGCCCACAAGCTCAACACTAAGTACAAAGATGAGCAACATCAATTTATTTTACCAGAATGTCCGTGGCCTGCGGACGAAAGCTGAATGTTTCTTTACCAACATTACTCTCTATCTAATTACTCAATTGTTTCCTTAACGGAAACTTGGTTATGTCCTAGTGCTAGTTCCTCCGACTACACTCCGCCTGGGTTTGATGCCTACCGTCACGATTGTGGTTTCTCTTATCGGGATCGAGTAGGATGCGGTGTATTGGTCGCAGTTAACAGACGATATAGTTCACGAAGACGTGAGGTTTCGGAAAGATTTCCTGAGTGAGAGTGGGTGGAATTCAGTTTTCTAGGAGATAACGTATTTTAAAAGGTCTGTTCTACCTTCCTCCTCAAACGACACCATATTATTTCCAAATATGTCCCGCTGACATTCAAAACACAATGAATGACTCCCCAGGAAGCAATATCGTCATTTTTAGAGCGCAGCTCTTAGGCGCCTGTTTCCGGCTTGGGCGGCGTCGCCGTCGCCGTCGCCGTCGGCGTAACCGCGCGGTGCATGATGGGTAAATTTCGCTAAATTTAGCGAAAATTCTCCGCTAAATTTAGCGGAAAATTCCTCTCCTCCGCTAAATCTAGCGGAAAATTTTCCCCGCTAAATCTAGCGGAAAATTTTCCCTGCTAAATCTAGCGGGAAATTTTCCCTGCTAAATCTAGCGGAAATTTTCCCCGCTAAATCTAGCGGGAAATTTTCCCCGCTAAATCTAGCGGGAAATATTTCCCCGCTAAATCTAGCGGAAAATTTTCCCCGCTAAATCTAGCGGAAATATTCCCGCTAAATCTAGCGGGAAATTTTCCCCGCTAAATCTAGCGGGAAATTTCCTCGCAAATTAGCGGAAATTTTCCCGCTAAATCTAGCGGGAAAATTTTCCCGCTAAATCTAGCGGAAAATTTTCCCCGCTAAATCTAGCGGAAAATTTTCTCGCTAAATCTAGCGGAACATTTTCCCCGCTAAATCTAGCGGAAAATTTTCCCCGCTAAATTCTAGCGGAAAATTTTCCTCGCTAAATCTAGCGGAAATTTTTCCTCGCTAAATCTAGCGGAAAATTTTCCTCGCTAAATCTAGTCGGAAATTTTCCCCGCTAAATCTAGCGGGAAAATTTTCCCCGCTAAATCTAGCGGTAACATTTCCTCACTAAATCTAGCGGAAAATGTTCCCACTAAATCTAGCGGAAAATATTCCCGCTAAATCTAGAGTGGCAATTTTTCCCGCCAAGGCCTAGCGAACCAAATCTGAAGCGGGAATTTTCGCCAACGGCGAAAATTTCTCGCCAAATTTAAAGCGCAAAATTTTTCCGCGCTAAATCTAGCGGAAAAGTTTCCTGCCATGACGAGCTGATGAGGCTAAAATGAAAATAAAACAGCGCGCTAGATCGACAACTAGGAGAAACAATTGAACCGCAAGCGCCGAATTACGACTGAATTTTAACGATAAAATCAGCGAACACGCAGACCAACGAAAAAGATGTAGTACATTGATGTTATCAACCGATTCCCTCTATGAAACGCTATCTCGCATGCACGCTGTATAACCTAACTGATGGTGAAGTCACGCTCGGGCGTGGAGCGTGCGATTAACTTTCTGTGTTGATACCTGAAAGGCACGCTGTCCTACAATGCCTCTTTGATTAATTATTTCTTCTTCTTTTTTTACAATACTATCGAGGCGTTCACACCACAGTATTGCCCAGAGCTATAGCGTACAATCTTAAGTAGTTTTTACTTATTTCCGATTATATCGATTCAGATGGATACTTGTCCTAAGTTCACCGAAACAGCATCGTTAATCTTCTCAATTTCTCACAACAGCAGCCTTTTCATTTGTTAGAGCGTGTTCTAGAAAACAATGATTGGGGTCGTAGGGATATTTAGACAGCGTAGTAGTTGGTCAGCCATTTCAAATATGCGACGGGTCACTGCTGCAGATGAGCAATTTAGCCCGTCCAGTACAACCGCTATCCTGGGGTCTTTAACGCGCACCACGCAGGAGTGATACACGACCGCACTCCGGTACGATGCTCATCCGATCGAAACGTGCAGGAGCGGGGATTGAGCCCAGGATCCCTGGGTTCTGCAGCGCGAGCTTTCGCCCACGTGCTCCGAGCTGGTGAGCGCAAGCCCACTTCCGCCATCATTCCCCCCACCTCCCACCCGCGTGTTCTAAATCCCGGGCCTTGCCGCTTTTTGCACTTCCACGGCGACTAGAAGATGACGTCAACAACGCAGCAAACGAAAGATTGATGTTGATTGGCGAAAGTCGCTGATGACGAATCTCCGCAGAAGAAAACAAAGCTCACTTTTTCTTTGTTTTCTTCTGCGGAAATTCGTCATCAGCGACTCTCACCAATCAACATCTAATCTGCTTTTGGTGCGTTGTTGACGTCACTTCCTTCTTCCTAGTCGCCGTGGGAGTCCAAAAAGCGCAACATAGGGCCCCAGCTCTGTTGGGCTTTATATTACACACGTAATATTGTCACGAATGGCAACTGATGAGGTTAAGCAAAAATGAAAAAGAAAAATTCCGCCAAATTTAGCGGGGAAAATTTTCCGCCAGATTTAAAGGGGACAACTTTCCGCTAGATTTAGCGGGAAAATTTCTCCGCTAGGTTTAGCAGGGAGTCTTTCGAAGCTAAATTTAGCGGGGAAAATTTTCCGCTAGATTTAGCGGTAATTTTTCCGCCAGCGGGGGAAAATTTTTCGCTACATTTAGCGGGGGAAAATTCTTCCGCTAGATTTGTAGTGGGAAATTTTCCGCCAGACCTGGCGGGAAAATTTTCACAAATTTTAGCGGGGAAAATTTTCCGGGCTAGATTTAGCGGCAATTTTTCCGCGAAGCGGGGAAAATTTTTCGCTACATTTAGCGGGGAAAATTTTCCGCTAGATTTAGTGGGAAATTCTCTCTGCTAGGATTTGGCGGGAAAATTTTCCGGCTAAATTTAGCGGGGAAAATTTTCCGCCGGACTTAGCGGGAAAATTTTTCCGCAAATTGGCGGGGAAAAATTTTCCCGCTACATTTAGCGGGGAAAATTTTCGCTAGATATAGCGGGGAACATTTTTCCGCCAAATTTAGCGGGGAAATTTACCCATTATTCACCGCGCGGTTACGCCGACGGCGACGCCGCCTGGCCGGAAACGGGCGCCGAAGAGCTGCGCTCTTAAAACTGAAGCAAACTAAACGTTTAATGGGGCGAACTTGTGCCCAAAACAACATAGAAAAAGGCTAGCGTCGCAGGCGTCGATGGCGTCGAAACAGCAGGACCGAACGCTGGGGCGAGACTGACTGCGGCTCGCCACGCGCAGTCCCTTATGTACACGCGTTGGCTTCTGGAACAGTCGACGTAGAAGGTTCGGCGCATAGAACATTCGGACCTCGAACAAGCAACAGGGTTCTCCAACTTACTAGAACATTAAACTGAAAGAATAAAAAAAGGCTCGAGGTAAACCTGAGCACTTCTTATGAGTTGTGAATGCGAAAGCATGCACGCCGCTCTTCCGCTTCCTTCTTTCGTCGACGGTCGAGCGACCGCGCTCTCCTCAACGCGCTGATCTTGGGCGTGGAGCGGTGAAGCCGTTGCCTCGCAGACACGCAGCGCCATGGGGTGGCCGTCGTTGAAACTGACGCGCGCAGCAGCCAATGGGAGCCTCGTCGACGGGCGCCAGCCAATGGGACCGAAGCCGAAACCCATCTGCTTTACTTCGCTCCTTTGGGATCGGGGAAACTAGGTGCCGTTATCTAGGCTTTTCGTGTGGTTTCATAGCTGGGAGCTGGCTTCACTTGGAGAAAGGATTTAAGGTGCCGTTTGGCGCGTTTTCAAAGCTGATGACGTCGGCTCGCTCCATGGGACAGTTAATGCTTTCGCATTAATAAAAGACGCTCAACTCCCAGGAATGAAACCCTGGCCTCCGCACGAAAGTCAAGCGCGGTAACCACTCGGCCACGGACGCGCTCGCTCGCCGACGCGTGTGGCAATATTCGCATCAAAATTAGAGTAGCGATTCATATAAATATGAACCCAGGATTGTCGAGCGTTTGGTACCGGTGACGTTATGGGGCGGCAGCCATGTCGACCTCCGCACCTTATCTCGCTCTATAATAAAAAGAAGAAAATAACAATACTGGGAATAGATAACAAAACTGGCAATCACACAGACCCAGCTTCACTCGGCTTGTACGTATTTTTTTATCTGTTCCCAGTCTGGGATTTTCAGTTATGTAGTTAGTTCACCAGCTTGCCTGCGCTTTTTCAATTTCATCGTATCTTGCTCTTTGCCACTCTTGACTGGAAAAACGCACACGTCATCACGACCACTGATTCATGATGCTTCCGGTACGAAGTTGGTGATCGTGCATTCACCCTCATAATAATTGTGACTGTAACTGTAGGTTGTACCTTAGTATTTCAAAATACCCTATTCAGTTCCTCCAAACGGAAGCAAAACGGAATGTTTTGACTGCTTGCATGCAGTCACGTGCTCATAACGTTTTCAATTAGGTGGAAATCTCGCTCAAACGCTCGCTTGGTTATATGACTGGAATTCGGTGCAAATTTGTGTATTGCCAAAATAGGGGGAAGAAGGGGAGGGGATGACAAATTAGTATTTTGCAAGCACGAGGCGACCTCGTTTCATCCTTAAAACAGTGAGTCAGCTCGTTTCTAGTTAATACAGCCGCATGCCGTTTAATTGTTGCCAAATGGTCAATGCAAACAGCCAATTTCGCCACCGGTACTACAGATCTGGGAAAGAATCGCAGCAACGTGTTTTGGCTGAAGGGGAGCAGATGTTGCCTATTTTCGCTTGTGATGTCGGAAGCGATTGCACAGCTGAGACGACTACGCAGTGCTGTCTGAGAAAAGCAAAGAAAAAAGTACATAACTAATTGTGTTTTTTTCAGCGGAGAAAAGACCTACCGCTGTCCGCTGTGCAGCGACCTGTTTTCACATCCGCATCCAGTCATCTCCCACCTCATGTACCGCTGCCCAGCGAGGCACCACGCGGCCGCCTCTCTGCTGCCCCCTAGTCCCGAACTGAGCCCCGAACTGAGCGCCGAGCCCGGGTCCAACAGAAAGCCGGCACTGACACCGGAGCCCAGGAGGGTGAAGGGCTTCGACATCGCCTCGCTGACGGACAACAGCCTGGACCTCAAGGGCAACCCCGCGCGGATATCTCTGGACTCCTCCAAGTCCCCCGCTCTCGACTACTCGTCCTCGTCGTCCCTGCCAGATGACCTGTCCTTCAAGCGGCCAACGAAGAAGCGCAAGTCGGACGAAGACAACGCGCCGGCTTCGAGCGCCTTCAAGAAAGTGGACAAGACGGACAGGTCTCCTGGATTGTCTCCCATCGCCGGTGGCTTTCCGTTCGCCTTCCCTTATTCGCTGCCCTCTTCGAGTCCCATCTGCGGTCAGTTCCCGTTGCTTCCCGTCTTTGGATCGCTTTGGACACAAAGCTCGAGGAAGAGCTCATCGACAAGGCGTCTGCGACGAGCGCCGCAGCGGCCGCCGCCGCGGCTGCGGCTGCGGCGGCCAGGAGGTTCCTTCCGACGTCCTGTAGCTATCCCGTGCTGCCTTATCTCCCGCCGTCTCTAGCAGCGCCTCGCTCCCATCGCAGAACTGGTGCGCGAAGTGTCAGACCAGCTTCCGGATGACGAGCGACCTGGTATACCACATGAGGTCGCATCACAAGCGTGAGACTGATCCCGCTAAGAAAAGGCGGGAGGACAAACTGCGCTGTCACATTTGCCACGAGAGTTTCCGCGAGAGGCATCACCTTACCAGGCACATGACTTCGCACCAGTGACTTCTGTCGCTCTCCAAGTCGTCGTGGCGTGTGGTGTGTTGTGAAGTTGTATTGACGAGGACTGCAGCGTACCTGCTCTCTGGCCGTGTGACAAGACGTTCCCCCTTCCACAAGGGTTCTCGGGTCAGCTAACGTTCTGATGTAACATGTAGTAGTCTTTTCATGCGCTTTCCATGTTTACTCTCGCATTTCGAGGTGTTTGTGCAAAGGTCTTCGTTGCCACGAATAAGGGAGATGTAACAGTCGGCGATGTTTCGAATACACGCGTTCTGCATATTGAAAAGCTTCTCACGGAAGACGGTGGCCGTGGCTAATGTCACTGGATCCTGGGAAAGTAGCTCCAAACTCCCCGTGTGGTCGTTATTTTGGTTCATGGAATGAGCAGTTTCTTTTAATGCGAATAGCATTCTTTGGATACTTCACGCACTTTTCGTGTATCTATGTATCTATCTGGCTATCTAACCTCTTACGCCGCGGGTCGATAAATAAATAAAAAAGACCGGCGCCGGCTGGGATTCGAACCGTTGACCCTTTGATCAGCAGGCAGACGCGCTAACCACAGAGCTATGAAGGCAGTCATTCAACGCCCTCTAATCGGTTGTTTATATCTTTACCATAGGACGCGCTTTACAGCGCTGTCACAGCTACCGGTGCGCGCGCGTTCCATGCACGAGGGCTCATTCCGCTCTCGTGAGGCTGAGCACGGCCGCTACATCACCCTCTCCCGAGCGCGGGAGAGGGTGAGCTAGCGGCCGTGCTCACCCCTCTCCCGTTGGTTGAGACTAGCTGAGACGCCAGAAAGTCTGGTCGGTACCATTTTGAGTGTTTGTGCGTATGGCGCGTGCTTTGCTCGCCTTCCTAAGTGACACAAACGCACGTGCTGGGCTGCGGAGATCGTGCGCAGGGCTGTGAAAGTGTCAACAAATTTAGAATCGCCTCAAGAGTGGGCTGGCGTATCTAGAGTGTGCCGGCCACCTGACGAACGCGCATAACTCCGCACCGTTTGATGCTATTCGCATTAACGTAGATAATCATTCCCAAAGGATGGGTTCTGCTGATTTTTTCACTTCTCTATTCTTGGCGAGCCGATCTAAATCCGTTAATGACGGGTAGCTTTATAGAGACGGTTCTATAATAGCAAGATTTTGTTATCCACACACCGGCGAAACAAGCGCACATCTTCGCATCGCCACGACTTGCGGCGCCGGTGCTTGGCGGCATTAAAAAAATCTGTTTTTAAATACGAAAGATAAATAATATAATTGTAAGAGATCCATGGAAATCAGCATGATAATAAGTGGATTTCAAGCACAGCTCCTAAGATGCTTATATTTGCGAGGAACGCTTTCAGTACGATGATGCTCCATAGCAATCTTGGTGCGACTGGTAAAGGTGTATTCACACGACGGACCAAATTGCTGTTTTGGTCCGCGGGCCGCGCATCACGTGATCTTACGTCACCGGTTTCGAGGTCCGCCGGCGGTCCGCGGCCCGCGCTTCTGAGAAATGCCAAGCGACTTTTCTCGCCCGGACCTTGGCGGCGGACCGCGGCGTTTTTAGTATAATTGAAGCGCTAAGTCTGGCAACAAGCTGACTTTTGTTGTTTGGATTGGAATCCAAATCCAAAGTCGTTTTCTTTTGGCGCCAACTGTTGAAGACGAAGAAGACGAACCTTTTGTTGTGCGACGAAAAGAGTTGACTATGCAGACCAAGATCTTTCCTGCACATCCAGGGCTTCATCCAGCATGCCCTTTTCGGTTCACTTAAGTCCTCCTCGTCCTCAATAGTCAACGCCAGGGCCACCACGGCCAAACGTCTCTTTCGTTCAACCTCCATCTTGGCTCCTTACAAATAGCCTCAAAGCAGCTCGCTGCATGCGTTTGGCGGAGCTGTGAGGTCGAGGGTTAGACCGGCCCGTTCGCTCTGTCGTCTGCTCTTTTGGTCCGCCGTGTGGATGCTCATTGCAGCCGGGCGGCCCGCGGGCCGCGCATCACGTGATCAATCGGTCCGCGGCCCGGTCCGTCGTGTGGATACACCTTAAAGAACGACCCTTTCGAAGCTTCGAAGACTTGAATGAACCTAAATGGCGGTTTCCATGGCGACTGAGACCAATCAATCAATCACCTTGCGAGGTTTCTTCGTCTGTATGTTAGTATTATTTTTATTTTTTATTTTTTGTCTGGCTAGCAGGCAGGGAAGGCAATGGCGCTACTTTCCCTGGATCCAGTAACTTTGGTCGTGGCATCGCCTGGCTAGGGAAAGCATCGCACGGAAGGTGAAGTGTTATAGTTCGTGTTATTTAAACCACCGTATTGTTAGTTTTGCGACATCTTATCTGGTAACGTTTATTTATTATTTATTTATTATATACCTGGCCCAGTCCTGGCCTTGGTAGGAGAGATACAGCGTAACATCATTGAAACGTTGCAACAAAAATGGCGAGACGATTCGAGACATTAAACAATGTTAACACCAATGCACCACTGCAATGAAAACACACGTATAAAAAATTTAACAAAAGTGAACTCAGTTAAGTTAGAGAAAATCAAGTTTAACAAAATAGGATAGATTCCAGTGTTCTCATTTGCCTAAAATCACTGCGGCCAAGTCCGAAAAGTATCACAACTTACCAAATATAAATTAAAACCTGAATAAATGTATAATTTTCTGGGTCAAAATAATAGAGTAAAAGAGAAAAAAAGATTTCCAATTGTGAGCGATGATTATGCTTGAGAGTCACTGTCATTGAAATAGAATGTGAGAACAATCGGCATTGAACGAAAGAAAATTTCCAATACCTCATTCACATGAATAGCGTTGAACAGAGACCCATATTCCACCCTACTTGGTTTCTTTTCAAAATTTTTCTGTAATATATATCTAGTAGTTGTTATAATTGAAGTTGTACTTACTGCTCATCGGGAAGCAAGCATGTTTGTATTTAATTTTAGACATCACCTGTATAACATATTGAACCTTTTTATTTATATGTGTATCCACCTTAACTAAGATGCATGCACATGTGACGGTTTTTCGAAGTGGATGGACGCAACGTAAAATAAGCGACAAATAATTATTTTACAAAAAGGGTAATATGACCAACACTTTCAATTTTGGAAGTTGGGGTTTTCTATGTCAGGAAAACAGTGCTTCTATCGTTGCCATCAACTTAAAGGTATCGGTGTTACTATGACAGTGACTTGGTAATACATGGCGCCCTTTTATCAAAACCAAATGTACACTTAACAAATTTTTTCAGCTGCAGAATAGTTTGTACAAACCATGTGCCGTAACAAATTATCCTTATATCTTCAGCATGTTAATTCTATGGATTTACGCACGCCAAAACAACCATAAAATTGTCTGGACAGTGCTGTGAGCAGACATTTTGTTTCAAGGGGCTCAAGCATTTCAGTGGTACTCACCTAGTGAAATTTTTAAGCAAAACTCTATCAATGTTAAACTAAATCCTTCTTTTAAATGCAAAAAAAATATTCAATGATAAACGGAAAACGTTTCTACTAATAATCTGCTGAGAATTACCTGCAGTATATACTTTAGTCACGTAAACATCCTTCGTCGCAGTTTCAGGTTTGTAAGATTCCACCTTTACCAGCAATAGCCGACTGGGTGGTTCCCAAGCAAATCACCAGCGCCCTATATGTCCGTGACGGATTAGAATCCCGGCCGAGGTGCGCGCAATCAGACGCAGGCTTATTGCGGAGAAGGCGCCGCGTAACCGAGATTCGGGTAACAGAGGAGGGCTGAGGATTTATTTCGACCACCTGGGAAGGTCGTCGAAATGAATCTTCAGTCCTCCTCTTGGGCGTGCCAGATTCCTTTTATCCACCAAATTTGACTTTGATATTTACAATCTAGTCTGTGTTCAGTGGCATGCACTTTTAGAAGGTATTTATGAAAGAGTTTTGAGAAAATAATTATCAAAGTATCAAAAATTCTAAAAACTTAAACATTTAACATTGTTTAACTGCCCAAAAGGTGGATATGTCCTGTCTACCTTACTGCATGTTCACGTACACCAAGGGTTGGTAACCTTTTGCAGCGGCGGGCCGAGTCGTCACGATGCCGATAAGGGGGGGGGGGGGAAGACGGCAAGTCGAGAAGTGTGTGTGTGTGTGTGTTTGTGTGTGGGGGGTGGGGGGGGGAAATCGAAGACGTTTTCTGCCCAAGTATGAGGATGTCGGACAATGCCAATGGGAAGTGCTCCTTGCCCCATTTGCCCCATTTGCCCCATTTGGTGTCAAACTGTGCAGTCCTCCAGTCTGTGTGAGGAAGCGGCAGGGTGGGTGGGGGAAGGGGTTCTGGTGTCGTGACGGGGGCCACATAAAACTACTTCGCGGGCGCCAGGTCGCCGACCCCCGATAGAAACCAAGAACCGAAAGTTATTACAAGACGTACCCGTTGTCACTGAGAGCTCAAAGCAAGCACTAGCAGACCCTGATGATTTTATTACTTGACAGAAATCAGCGTTAATATTTGTACCTTTACGTGAAAAGTATTTTGTATGTGTATTATATCTGTCAATTCTGATGAAAGGGACGCCCATTGTAGCCAGCCACAAAATCCGCAGTCTGGATCCAATATCCTACCTTTGTTAACGAGTGGCTTTGAACTGTTGGCGTTGATTTGTTCTGTTGGTATCATAAGAGATTCTTTAACCCCTGCCTTTCGGCAACGCTGGAAAGGGTTCTCTCGCTTTTGCCAAAGTTTCAACGCTCACTTTGAGAAGAACGAATGTCGAAGTGTGCTTTTATCGTAGCGGCGTCAGAGGCCTGCAATATGTCGTTCTGTTCCTGAAGGAAGGGGTACAGAGAATACCGGGTCAGTCTGGTGACTTTATTTGTCGTAGGGTTGAAAGTCAATAAATATCATTGTTGTTGGTACCAGATTGTCTGTCGACCGGTTCCATTAGGTAAACGAATTCTCGGAACGGTTGCATCACCAGAGCGAGTGATCCTCAGTGACACCACGGATCTGCAGGTAAGCATTCAATATTTGCTATTCAAATTTCAACCAAATTGCTAATGACAAATGTTTTCTAAATAAAGTTATCGGGTGATAAATGTGGTCTAGAATCCTATTATGAGGGAGTTTTAGAGAACCGTTTCTGCCCGTCCGATACTGTACGACGGGCCCTCCGGTACGCACTGCGCATGCGCCAATCTTCTGCGGTAGCGCATGCGCAGTTCGTAAAGGAGGATTGATCGTACCGTATCGGATGTGCGAAAACGGTTCCCTCAAACCCCTTCTATTAGCTGCGGCACAAACCGTAACACGTTTGTGAACGTTCAGTTTCGTAGAATGTCCGTGGCGCCTTCCATGGCACTGAGAATGTGATTTGGTCTCTCTTTCTCCTCCCTTTTTTACGGCTCCGGGTGGCTTACTGTTTTTGCGTCGATTTCGCAGGCTTAGTCAATATATAGGAGGCTATGATTTGATAAATTTCTTTACGTTATTGTTTTAATGTGTAAGGCGCTCTGGGAACATCCAATACCATTAATCTTTTGGGGAATGACTTTTTAAAGAAGGGGTAAAACATTTCCTGACTAATGTGACTGTCACATCCTCGAGAGAGAAAAAAAAACATTCAAAACAGAACCGGATCTTTTCTTCTTCTTTTTTTCTCTCTGCTATAACAATTTCATTTACTCTCCCTGGAATAGAACTCTTCAAATGAAGGAACTTCCGAACAAAGTCGTTACGCACCAACGCAATAGAAGAACACGCCAAGATTAGAATGATATCGCGCCGACAAAGATTAAAGAAAATGCAACATTTTAAAACAATCACGACGAAACAACCACTACAAAGAGAGAGAGACCAAGAAAAAGATATCATTTGCAGCCGTTTGCAGTGGGCGAATACGCAGAGAGACATTGCTGATGCAGCATAATTTTCATTCTCGTCATCCATCTAGTGCATCAATACCAAGAAAAAAAAGCACTCTTTCTGAGTATTGACCGAGCGTGAGTGCAGCCTTATTAGCTTCTCCCCAGTTACTCCCCGAGTGATGGACGCAAGAGCAAATTCTCTCTCCGATTCGTTCTCATCGATCTGCACGGATGGGCTGCGCTAACGACGTCGCAGTTCCCTATCTTGCTTGAATCAGGGAGCGAAAGGAGTCGTTCTCCTTTTCCACCGCATTGTCTGGAAGCGTATAGTACATCGAAGCGGTCGTTTTCCTCCGCTTCGGTAGACGTCTGTGTCATTCTTCGTCCGACCGTGGCCAACGCTGCGATCTGACTTAGCCAATCAAGCTAGCCATACAAGTGCATGGCGTTTTCTATTACCGTCTAAA